>PVJO010010326.1:0-64902 GCA_004026905.1 Hystrix cristata
TTTAAAGGAGGAGAGGTTTATTTGGCTCATGGCTCCCGAAGGTTTAGTCCATGGTAAGCTGGCTCCAAGGCAGAAACAGCATAGCAGAAGGGCATATCAGAGGAAAGCTGCTCAACCCATGTTGGTCAGAAAGCAGAAAGAGAGAGAAGAAGGAGCCAGGAGCAAGGAGAAGGAGACAGAAACAAGAATATGCCTTCCAGGGCTTGGGGATTTAGTTCAAGTGGTAGAGTGCTTGCCCACAAGTGCAAGGCCCTGAGTTTGGTTCCCAGAACCCTCCCCACAGGAATACACCCTTTCAGGTCACACTTCAGTGACTCACATCTTGTAACCAGGCCCCACCCCCTAGCTGCACATTCAGCTATGAACTCATTGATATGCACAGTGCACCTTGATCCAACCACCTTCTGAAAGCCCCGCTTCGGAACACAGGAGACTTTTGGGAGGCGCATTTTAGGTGTAAACCATAACAGAACTATTGCACAAGGTGGGGGCTGCTGGACGCCAGATGGGCTTCCTGGGTATTCCGCTTCCTTCCTTCTGTGGGTGGGCAGTGTTGGTGCTGGACAGTGCTCTTCACAGAGGGAAACGGGGTGCTGTGGTGGGGTGTTCTCC
Source organism: Hystrix cristata (assembly GCA_004026905.1). Taxonomy (NCBI): domain Eukaryota; kingdom Metazoa; phylum Chordata; class Mammalia; order Rodentia; family Hystricidae; genus Hystrix; species Hystrix cristata. The sequence goes on from PVJO010010326.1 coordinate 613, forward strand.
CAGGGATAGCCTTGCCCTGCCCAGCTGCAGACATGAGTCCTGGGACCTGCAGGCTTAGCCCAGCTGATGGGTAAACCCTGGAGGGTGAGGAGACTTTGGACTTTGGGAAGGGTGCAGAATAGCCATTGAGAAGTTTGTAACATGCTGTACATGTCAATGCATTTTTAAAAATTAGTCCTCAGAAAATGTCACATAGGAGATGGAAACTTCATTTCCATGAGGGGAGAAGCTAGGATCGGAAGGGGTTGGTCCCTCACCCAGCACATCCAGCAAGTCAGTTCTAGAATTAGAACTCAGGTCACAGATGCAGAGCACAGCCCTGGGTGGGACGTTTGATTTCTCTGAAGGAACAGAGGAGAGACCTTTTTATACTGCTATCCCAGGTTGGGTGGGCTCCCAGGAGCAGTGATGGGATGGCCAGTGTGTGGACTGCAGAAAGGAGGGGCAGGAAGCAGGACTGGACTGAGGGAGAGGAGGTGTCTGCTGAGACAGGGCTGGATGCGGCCTCCCTCTGGAGCTCAACTTCAGTGTTGTCCTTTCTCATCATGGGGCAGTCAGCCCCCTGATGCTGTGCCCTCAGGCAGTGTGGTTGAGGTGATCTTGGAAGGGCCCACATCCTGTCCAGAGGCTAGTGCAAGGAGAGCTTCTTTGAAGGGACATTTGGACACCCTGTCCCCAGCCCCTCCCCAGGTCGGCCTTTGGTTCCCTCTCTTTGAGCCAGATTTCTTCCCTCACATGCTTGGTTGGTCCTCAAATACTGTATAGCCTCTTGCCTCCTTCCTGCACCCTCACTGTAGACCCTCCTTCCAGGGTTCCAAGGGCAAACAGCACAACCAGGGACCATCACACTGTCTTCCTGCCTCTTTCTCCTCCCTCCCAGTGCGTGCCTGGCTGCAGTACCCAACCCCTCGGCATCACGCTGTTCCCAGCCTGCTCCCTTCGGCCCCGTGGCAGCATCCCCAGCCAGCCATGCCCCTGGGTCCCACTGACCTCCCAGGGACTCCAGGGTCTTGTTCTGTTTGACAAAGGAACGTGCTGGGAGGTTGCTGTGTCAGCTCCGTTGGCAGCTTGTACGCCAACAGTGAACTTTTGTCCCCCTCTTTTCGGGACCACAGGCTCCACAGCCGCCACCTCCTCCCTTGCGCACAGCCTCCTCTGTGAAAACGTGTAATTGGGCAGATTGGGGCATCCTCTAGGAAGAGAAACAGAAGCTAATGTTACTTGAAATGAAGAGCATTTAGGGCACTACTTCCACAATGATGCCCTGGAGCAAGATGTGGCTGATGACAGCAGGAATAAGACCCAGCAGGAGGCGGGAGGGGCTTCCTTGGCAAGCCCTGGGATAAGAACAAAGCCAGGGCCTCCCCTTGGAGGAAGAAACAGGCTGGGGGATTTTGCAAGGCTGTGAACTGCCTTCCTGTGAGTTGTGAACTGACCGCCTGGCTGTCTGTGTGAGAATCGGTCATTTGGTCTTTTTTTCCAGGTGTGGTCCAAGCAGGCTGAGCCTGTCTCTTGCTTCTGATGATGGCCCTTTGGTAGACCTCACTTCCTGCCCCGGGTCTGTTCAGCCCAACCTCCAAGACCCTGCTTGCGGTGGCAGGGACTTAGTTGTGTGAGCCAGGGGCCCCATCTCCTAAATGGCTGGGAGACTGGGACTCATGAGCTCTCTGCTGCCTTCTCCTCCTTCTTGATGCTTGTCCTGGTTTATGTTTTTGCTCACCTCCAGGTTTTCCAGGGAAGGAGAATGCACTGAATTGTACAGCCCCAGTCCAACTCCCAGCGCCAGGGCCTGGGAGAGAGATTGAAGGGAAGGTGTGAAATCCTTCAGTACCCTGCTTGGACCTTGTGGCTTTAAGCATATGGTGTTCCCCATTTTCATCCAGTCCTAACATTTTGGGACTGCTTTTATGCCTAATTATGCAATACAAAATCATTAAAATCGAGCATCCATTGTTGGGTGGAACTGGAAGGTAGGGTACCATTTAAATCTGCCTGAGTCCACAAAAAAATGATTTTGATGTGCTAACAGCTCCTAACAGAAATGGAAGACATTGATTAGGCTAATAAGCTATTAAATGGGGGAAGATTAATCATGTTGGCTTAAATTTAACCTCTTTCTTAGGATTGTAGCACAGTAACAATAGCCATGCACTTGTATTTGTCTGCATGCATCCTTTCTACGGAAAAAAATCTATAAAACTAATCCGACTGGCATAGAAAAGTTTTGTGCTAATAAGGCTGCTAATGGAGCTTAGGACCAGGGCTTAAATAACTAACATTGAATGCAGCAAAGAAACATTTTAATTATTTAATAGGGCATGAAAAGGAATTCCAAAGTATTTCTACAGAAGTAATCCCAATGGGTATAATTTTGGTCCCCAAATTTTATTCTTATTCTTTGAAGATGATGGCCTGAACTTCTTATTTCATTGGATTAAAGAGATGGAAACTCTCAGGGGGAAGTGGTAGGAGGATGCGCTAATTTAGAGACCAGCAGGGGAGGCTGTATCCCAGCAAAAGGACGCATTTAGGGGGAGATGAGGTGTCCCGAAGACGCGATGGAGGAATTGAGATGCAGGAAAATACATCTTGGGACAACCCTTGGGTCCTTATAAATAATCATGACATTTTGCCTCTCAGGAGTGTTTTATAATTTATGATATACTTTCCTACATTCTTCTCATCTCTTTCTCATTGGAACTCTCCCTGGAAGTTCTTATTCCTGTTTTATAGACAAGGAAACCGAGGATCAGAAAAATCATAGGCACCCCATGAAGTTAGCCCATATGGCATCCTGTTGGGTTCTGGGGTGTAGAGGATTTCTGGACTATACTGAGAGCTCTGCCTGTGGGTACCATACCTCCCTGAAAGGCAGCCAGGAAACTGAGAGTAGCGGTAGAGGAAGGAAGGTATTCTCCATGAATGCTCCTGGTTTTAGTGCTCATATTTTGAGTATTAGCACAGTGCTGTCCCAGGTTGTTGTAGAAGTCGGCTAATTCATATTGAAATGATGACGCCCTCTAAGCAGAGCAGGACTTTGGTCTAAGCCAGAAGCTCAGGACAATGTGTCTACAATAGGGCCCACGTGTCTTCTCAGTTTCTGGGCACTTCAGTCCCATGATGCTCCACTCTTGGCAACATTCCCATCCCACTGAGGCTTGAGATGACCCAGCCTCTAGCCCTGGTGAAGATCTTGCCTGCATATTTTCTACCCAGAATCTTCATTTAGCTACTTCTCTCACATGACTGACACATGTTGAGCATCCCTGATCCCCAAATCCAAAATTTAAAATCTTCCAAAATTTCAATTCTTTTGAGCACCAACATGATGCTGCACGTGGAAAATTTCGCACTCTGAAACTTTGTTTCATACATGATTATTTAAAATACTCTATGAAGTTACCTTCAATCTACGTGTACAGGGTATACACGAAGCATAAATGAATTGCATGTTTCAACTTGGGTCCCGTTCCCAGCGTATCCCATTATGCATGGACAAATATTCTGAAAGCTGAAAAAATTCTGAAATCCAAAACATTTCTGCTCCCAGCCTTTCAGACAAGGGATATTCAACTTGCGTTTGCATCCTTGTAAAGCATCTCAGAAGTACGAGCTGGACCCCAGAGACCACCCCTGGCTTCCCCTTTTAAAAAGCTTGGTAGAGGGCTATGGAGATGGAAGGTGTTTTTGCGGCTTATAGTTTTAGAAGTGAAGCTTTACCTGCATACATTCTACTTGCAGCTGGCCAAATAGATCCTTAGGAGGGTTATTTTGTGAGTCCTTCAGACATCAAGTAATTCTTCAAAATCATGCTGATACATTTAATTAAATCCTGCTTTGGACTGAATGTTCTGGAATGTATACTCAAGTTCAGGAAGTTTAAAGTACTTAACAAAATGCATTTTTGTTCCTGTTGAATCTTGAGTGTCAGAGTAATTTATGTGGGGCCTGTTCTTCTCGCACGTCCAGTGCATTCTTTCTTTTCTGTAAGGCAGATAAAAGTAACCAGAGGTGTTTATAGTAAGTGTGGCTACCACTTATATGTTGTCATCGCCGATCTCTCTTTCTCTCTCTCTCTCTCTCTCTCTCTCTCTCCAGATTAGGCCAGCGAATCTGGATTCTCCACAGAAGCAGTGGGGTGAATTCACGAGAAAGAGAAATAAATGTATTTGTGAATATAAAATAGATAGCTATCAGTGATGACATAGCTGATGTTTCTCCAATTTAGGTTTTCCGATCCCTTTACAGAGGCAATTTAATGAGTCATTCCAAAAAAAGTTTGGAATTGGAAAACCAAACACACAAAAGGTCAATGACTTAAAAATGTGAGCGATACATTGTTTCACCTGAAACACTTCCTTAAAAGTGAATCTCAATGGGAAAATTATGTTGTGCTTTGTGGATGTTTATATCCAGGATTGTGATGATCTCTGGGAATTAATTTGGCAGTAGCTAAAAACTGGAGGCACAATGGGCCTTCAAACTGCAGACCCTTGGAAGGCACTCCCCCATATCAAGTTCATCTTGTGCTTTCCAGAAATACGCAACAGCCCAAGGTTTGTGGTGGGTGTTCTTCCACTGGATCGTGACTTGCTGTGGTATGGAGGTCCTTGTCATCATTCTGGTGATTCTTTGGGTAATTTGGTTATTTGGCACTGGTACATTGCCAGCCCAGGGTGACATGCATGTTGGCTAACTGCTAAATTTCTCTGGATTATTTTAAAAAGAATTTCAGATCTATTTCTTGTAGAGAGCACGCAAAGCCTGCCTCTGTCTTTCCAGACTTGGTTTTAACGTTGCCCTCTCTCCCCCACCTCCTGGTGGCCCTGCATGATCCATGCCTTCCTGGGTCTCTGTTACTGTCCTGCGGCTCACAGCTTTGCTCTGCCCGCAGGTCTTGCTCTTCCCCTTGAGCCAAAGATCTAGCTGGGGTCACTTCCTCTTCGAGGCTGCCTCAGTTTCCCACACTTTCATTTTCTTTTCTTTTTTTTTTTTGGGTGCTGGGGATCGCACTCAGAGCCTTGTGTTTACAAAGCAAGCACTCTAACCACTGAGCTAAATCCCCAGCCCCCACACTTTCATTTTCTACTTGTTCCTCTTTGCCTGTCTCTGACCCTCTTGGATTGTGAACCTCATGAAGACAGTGACCAAGAAAAGCATTTCTTTCCTCTGTTTTCTGCTTCCTGTTCTGGTTTCTTGCATCAGGAGAAAGCCCTGTGAGGACACACTGAGCAAGTCCAGGGATGCAGAGGGCGATGACCTGGGACCACAGGCTGCGGGTGGGCCGGACCGAGGCTGGCTTCCCACGCAACACCGTGTTTCCGTGCACCGGATTTCATCCAGGGTCAGAAGATGCAGGAATGAGGCTGAGTGATGAAAACCGTTCCTGATGGTCACAGAATGGTCCTGATGGTTCACAGAATGGTCCTGATGGTTCTCAGAATGGTCACGAGGGTTGGACCCAGCATGTGGCTGCAGTGGAAAGCAGAGGTTACACCTGGGTAAGAGTAAAGGTGAGAGATGCGGGCAGGGTGCAAGGGAATGGCAGCAATTTGGTCCCTGACAGCTTTTCATCCGTGGCTTCCTCTACTCCATGGTGCCCAAGCTTGAGTACCCCGCACTGTATAGGTTTCTCTGCTGTCTTCTCCATAATTTGCTTTTGAACTCCACGGGTGCTTTTAAGGCAGAGTTTATTTTTCATTCTTCTTTTTGCTCATTCATTCACATACTCAGCAATGGTGTGCTGGATCCGGTCGCCAGGCGTCATGGGGAGACGGGAAGAGGCAGATGGAGCCTAGTCCTCATGGAGCTCGGAGTCTTGTGGTTGGGACTGATGTAGTGACAGATGGTATGACAGAGTGCTTGGGGGACAGACAAAGACCTCTAATCCACCCCGGGGAGGCTGGGGGCTGGGGAAGGCTTCCAGAAGAGATGACATTTCAGTTGAACCTTCAAGGACAGGTGGGAGTAGAGGACCAATGGAGGTGCTGGAGGTGAAAGGCATTCAGGATGGGATGAACAACATGCGGGGAGCAAGGGGGCCTGGCTGTGGCTGCCTGCAGAGCGGCAGGGGTAGGGCGAAGAGGCAGCCAGGGCCTGTGATGAGCAGCTGGAGGCTGGGCAGGGTGTGGTGGGGTGGAGGTGTGGCTGCCTCCTGCTGGCCTGGGACTAAGCCAGGTCTTGGAGGAGTTTGGTATGAGGCTTGTGTTTGGGAAAGGCCCTCATGGTGCTGGAAGAGCCACTGTCTATGGCAGAATAAGTAGTTCTGCTCAGAACATAGACGCTTCATTGTTGTCACTTGCGAAGCCGACAGCCTGGTGAGCGGTGTCTCCCAAACAGGCTTGTCCACACCTGTTGGGTACATGCTGCCCCAAGGCAGGATAAGAATTGGGTCCTGGAGTAGAAACCTGCAGCTCTGGTGGGTATTTCCCGAGAAGAGTGTGGCCTTTGGGCTTATCTGAGGCACTGATAGCTTTGCATGGTTTAAGGGAACACAGGGAAATAGTCTTCAATCAAGAGATGCTACACAATCTTCAAATTGAGCTCCCTTGTCTGCCCAACACCAAGGATTCTGATTCCATGCACCAGGGGCTCTGGCTGGAGAGGGCCACCTTGTGCAGCACTGTGGTGGAGGAACTAGGGCCTCTGTGGAAATGGAAGGGCTCCTTGTGAGCTGAGCTAGTTGAGTGTGGAAGAGGCTGCTTGTGAGAAAGAGGTGACTTCCACCCTGAGAGGTCTTCCAGGGGTTCTGGGTGCCCAATAGGGCATTAGTGCTTGTGCCAGTAATGGAAAGGATGTGGACCAGGAAACGTGGAGGTCAACAGAGCAGACTTGGAAAATGTTGTTAGCATAAAAACTAATGTATTATTTCAAAAATGAAAAAACTGGAGAAACATACAGAGCAAAAAGCATTTTTTTAGTGCTGGGGATCGAACTCAGGGCCTTGTGCTTTCAAGGCAAGCACTCCAACCACTGAGCTAAATCTCCAGCCCCTGAAAAGTCTTACATTGTTTAAATTTCTGCTCTTCCCCATTACACCCTCCTCTCAAGTCTACAATTCTGTATACTCTTCCGAAAGAATCGGCCTGGGAAACACTTTGATATCCAAAGTGGCATATGTTTAGAAGGAACAAATAAACACAAATTTATATTTGTTTTAATTGTGTGAATATATGGACATATCTACATTTTAATAACATGCGTTTTATATATATATAGTTGTTAATGTATTAGGCATGATGAAAAACTACCGTGAATGCTTCAATTAAAAAAATTACAGTAAAAGGCACATTGCTATTAAGTCACCACAAAATCCTCCCCCTCGCTTCGAATACATTTATCTCATCATTCTGGCCACTTTCTGAAGCAGCTCTGAAGTCCTCTTTCAAGAATGTCTTCACTTGTGCCTCAATGTTCTGAATCTATTCAAAACATTTATCTTTCATGGTCATTCTGACTTTGGGGAAGAGCCAGAAATCACACGGTGCCAGATCCGGTACATAAGAATGGTACATATTTTTATTTGCTAGAAATTGCCTTCAATGGTCGATCAACAAGGGGTGATCAGACAATATGGTGAATGTTAAATAAAAAAATTTGTTGCAGTGAAAGACACATTGCCCTTAATCAGTCACAAAATACTCACCCTTGCTTCAAACATATTTATCCCATCATTCTTGGCAACGTGTCTTTTACTATAATAAGTTTTTCTAAACTGAGACATTCCAGTAGTTTGCCATCATCTATATATATAGATGAATGTGTCAATATACATAAATGCATTTATAGCGTACTGCATGTATTTCATATTTTGTTTTAAATTGCTTTTCTTGTATGTTTATCATGTAAATTTTAATTTGCAATGCTTTTAATAATGTAACATGGATGCTTTTCTATGCCAGTGACCATGACAGGAAAAGATTCCATAGTCTAGATTTAGTTAACCATTGTTGTGCTTTCTAATTTTTGCTATTTTAAAAAAATTGCTAAAACTGTCATGCTTATATACATCTATGTTTTATCATTGTATGACAAGTTGCATTTTTTTTTCTTTTTTTTTTTTTTTTTTTTGTGGTGCCGGGGATCGAACTCAGGCCCTTGTGCTTGCAAGGCAAGCACTCTAATCACTGAGCTAAATCCTCAGCCCCCAAGTTGCATTTTAATTAATATATATTTTTCAAGCATAAAAATATAATCACTTGGTCGGAGGTATGCATATTTTTAATTGCTATCAAAAAGTCAAATGGCTATTCTAAAATAATATCAGTTTTTGTCCTAATAAAATTTATTTGAAAATGCCTGCTTCCTGACACTTTTAGGAATTAAATGTAAAAAATAGTTTGCTAATTAAAGGAGTGAGAATTATATCTCAGCTTTTAAATGTTGGGAAATAATAGTCCTGTGCATCTTTTATTTGTTTCATTTAATTTTTTATTCATGTACGTTTGCCATATGCAATAGTTATATTCATTTTGGGAAATCGGCGTGTGTGTTTACCTCATATCTTGACTATTTCTGAGCTCATTAGTCCTCTCCCTACCTCCTCATCCCCTATCCCATTTGTATAATTTCTGTTTTTTGTTTCCTACAATCTTTCCTTAATTTAGAAGAATTAAATCATAGCATTTGCAGGAAAATAGGTAGAACTTCAAACTATAATATGAAGTAAAATAAGTCAGACAGAAAAATTGAATAGCATGGTTTGATTTATACGTGAAACTTAAAATTTAAACAAATTAAAGAGCAAAGTAAAGGGAAGATAATAGGAAACAAACAGACCTGAGTATCTTCTCATGGATTCGTTGGCTATTTGTGTTTATTTGACTTAAATCGACTATTTATAACTTTTGAATATTTTATCTCATTCTTACCTCGACGTGTGTGAAGAGTTTGTATAATTTGCTGAGGAGCTGATGTAGTGAAATAATCCATTTAGAGAGAGCCTAGGTGCTCTTAAGGAAATGCCAGGTATTTCCCCGAATTGCGCCCCACACCGCCCCCGCCCCAGCAGGCACCATGCCAGGTTGCCCTCAGCGCCCGGCCGGCTAATCCTATGGCTGGAAGGAGTCTGTGTGTTCCAGGCCGGGGGAGGAGGACGTGCCAGGTGGCGGGCGCCCTCCCTAAACGGGTCTTTGATTTCCACGCCTGGGCCCACTGAGGCAATTAAGCTGGATTTGTCTGATGGGGCAGGGGATCAAAGGTTTGATGTTTTGATAACTGAAGAGGAGAAAAGCTCAACTTGAGAAGGGGAAGGAAAATTCCCCCCGGATGGGAGTTACAGGCCCCTCGGTGGCGGGAAGCTGAGTCAGAGGAAGAGCAGCCCCTCTCGGGCAGAGGCCTCGGGAAGGTGTCAGCAGCCACAGCCTGAACCCTTGGTGCTGTGGACTGGGAGCTTGTGATGTGCTTGGCCCAGCAGGAGGGACTTGGCCAGAATCACCTGTTACCAGGTTCATGGGTGTCACCCAGCATGGCAGAAGAAAGGTGGTGAATGACTGTTAGCAGCGAGTCAGGACAACAAACAGGACGGAGGTGACAGTGGACCCTGGCACCGTGTAGCTGGGCTGGGTTCTGGTTCTTCTCCCTACTTGTGGGGTTTTGGGCAAGCTGCTTTGCCCCTCTACCTCTCTGTTTTCTCATCTGAGCAATAGACCACCACGAAGACGTGGTGCAAATACATATTCCACTTTTAACTTCAATGGAACAAATTCTGTCATCTCGAAGTGGAAGAAAAGTCATGGTGACTGTTCTTTACGCTTTTAATAAAGTACCAATGACTGAGTAGTGCCTGCTCACTTCGTTGCCTGGCGTGGGCTCATCTCTGTTTCCAAGGTGGCCCCCTGAGTGCTCAGTGCTCCTGAGCGGGGGAAGGAGCACCATGACCTGGAGTGGTGGAGGCCGGAGGGCGGCAGTGCTGCACAAAGCCATCTGTGTAAAGGCCTTAATCCCGTTCACCAGGGGAGCAGACTCTTGACACCATCACAATGGCCAACAGGTTTCAGCACCCGGATGCAAACCAGAGCGGTGCTTCCTCATGGGTTTGGCGTTTTGTACCCTTAGGAAGAGTCTCCCACTTCTCTGTGGTGCAGAGTCAGCCACGACTTCCTTTGCCCTTTGCCATGCACCAGACCCACAGCTTCGTTCAGATTCCGGAAAGTGCCGTGCCTTCTTCTGCCTTTGGCATCTCACTTGCCTTTCTTGTACCCCAGACTCTGCCTGGCACTCCAGCCTCACCACCCCTGAACAGTCCATTAATGAAAGCCAGCAATTCTCTGTCACAGAAACAGGCTGGTCTCATTCCTAGCGAGCCTCAGAACTGGGACGACATGTTTATTGCTTCCACTATTGCCCAGCTCCCTGGGTAAGAACCATGAATCCAGGGGCAGCATGCTTTTCATTCTCTGTGATTTGGTCAAGTGCCTAGAAGAGTTTTGGCACATGGACGTACAGTAAAGCTTTCCAAAATGAATGAGCCGTTCCATCTGCAATTTACTTGGGGATAGGCATTTGGTTATTTTTTCTCGAATATCTACCCAAATATAAGTACATTCTTTGAGTAAGGCATCTTTTCTTCACTGATTTGGAATGTCCTCTTTGTTATGTATTTGATTTCCTGACCACCTGGTACCAACTCTGACCTCTCTTTTGCTTCCAATTCTCCTTTCACCGCTTCCTGGGCTAATAATATAGTACTGTTTTAATGAGAGTACCTGGATAGCCATCTTCATGGCATTTGTAGTGCAAGTTACCCTCCATCATTCTTAATTTTTAAAATGTCTGGTGATGCACATTTTCTTATCTGATATTTTAGTGCTATCTTATCAATTTCCATAAAATATTTGGATGGAGAATAACATTATTATTGTAGATTAAATGGGGCAGACGCGACATCTCGACACTATTCAGTCTTCTCCTTCAGAGCATTGTGTATATTTCCATTTATTTATATCTCTTTGTAAAACTATTAAGAAGGATGATCAAAATATTAAGTGAATACTTACACTGAAAATACTTACTACATATTGTGCATATTGTAGTAAGTAGATATATTGTCATTAAGTCTGTTCAAATTACTCCCGCTTGCTTCAAACACACTTATCACATCATTCTTACCACTTTCGGAAGCAGTTCTGGAAGTCTTCTTTCGTGAGTGTCTTTACGAGGTATTACCAAAAATATGGTGGCTGCCGCTGCTGAGTACCATCCAATGGAGAGGGAGGCTCTTCAAAACCTGAGGTGTGTCCTCATCTACCTTATCCACTGGATCTGGCACACTGTGACTTCTCACTCTTCCCCAAAGCCAAAAATGACCACCGAAGGGCAATGTTTTGAGCCAGTCTGAACACTGAGGTAACCATGATGGCGCAACTGAAGACACTAGGGGAGTGTCACCTTATACTATGGGCACATTCTGGCCCACGCTTCCCTGGCAATCATACTGCTTTCCAGGCACCTTGTCCACAGCCCCTGGTACCAATGCAGAAAAGATCCTAGTCATTCCGTGACTGCTGTGAACAGCGTGTATCACAGCCCGCTGGGTCAAGGCTGGGGACTCTCCTTCTCCTGCGCGCAGTCTGACACGCCAGGAGACATGGAGGCAGCGCCACACCTAATGGTCTGTTTCAGGATGAGGCGCATTCCTTGGTAGAACTATCTGGCCGTCTCTCTGCTCGGACACACCGCACAGACCCAGGAATCCCTACAACTGTGAGAACCGGCACGGCAGCATCTCCTGAGTGCTAGGCCCCTGGATCCCCTGGAGCAAGCACAGCTGGGAGGTATTCTGGCTGGCCACTGTGGAGGGGCTGCACTTGCAGACACAAGGGGACAATGTGGTGCTTGGCGGAGGGCGAGCCAGGCCCAAAAGGAACACTCCTGCCCCTGTCTCTGTTTGGCTTGAAACCCCAGGACAAAGCAAACATTGTGCAGAGAGCAGACGTGTGGATGAAAGGCCTTGCCTTACCCAGTCGGAAGGAGCCCCAGAGAGGGGGTGTGTGCGCGTGTGTGGTGTGTGTAGGGGGTGGGGCAGCTGGGTGGTGGGGCTGAGAGCCAGCGTGAAAGGAGGCGGGACACAGGGAGGGGGTCAGAGAAACACAGTCCAGGCAGAGGAGCCCAGGGAAGGCTGGGCAGTGCAGGACAGCAGGCAGAGAGGCTGCGAACCCAGAGAGATGACATGAACAGATGAAGAGGAGGGAGCCCACAGGATTTTGACAGAGGGGACATTGACATGCTGGTAGCAGATCACTGCTGGCATTGCATGCCACAGCACCTCAATCTGTGCTAATTTTGCAGCCCCCAGCTCCTGCACTAGGTGCTGAATTATGGGCAGGGCCCAGGGCCTGTGGGTAGGTGGGGAGGACCTGGCTCCTGGCCCTCAGGTGGCGGGGTGGATGGGTGCAGAGGCCCGGAGCACACGGAAGCCATGCTGCTTGAAGTCTGTGGGGCTGACCAGTCAGTGGTATCAGTGGGAGGTTAACTGCAAGGACAGGAAGGGGTTGGAGTCACCTTCCGCCAACAGCAGGGCTGGCTGCACCTGCGACCATAGGAGGGTGGCGCGGACAGCCTTCGTCTCCAGGTGCCGCGGTAGCATCGTGCTGAGTGTTTGCCGTGTGGCGTCTTGAGTGCCTTGTGCTTAGTGTTAGCCTCTCGATTAAAAAAAAATATATATAAAATAAAATGGAAAGAAAGTCTGAAGAGCTCGCTGATTACCTGATGGAAGTCATCCCGCATCAGTCGAACTGGATTTTAATTTTCCCTCTGACCTTGGCCGAGATAGTTAGTCTCCGCCAGCCTCAGTTCTAGGGTTATTCTCTGTGTGGCGGCTCTTCTGTGGATTCCACGGAGAACGTGGCCAAGTACAAAAGCACCATCTACCCCACAGGACGGTCAGCCACCTCCCACTGGTGGCCACTCCCAGCCTCTCTGCCTCACACGGAACTTAGTTTTTAAGTTGCTGATCAAGCTTCTGAAGATGCATTTGAGGGCATCTTGTGTGCGAAATGCTCGAGGCTCCAACCCCAGATCTGTTCTGTGGCAACACGTGGGCCTGGTTGATGCATCTCCCCTCCCTGGGTGTCTTTCCTTGCGTCATAACAAGGAAGCCAAGAGGTGCCTGCCTAAAGTGCTATTTTAAGAGATGACTCTGGGTGTGAGTGTGAATGCACTTTGACTCCTGGAGATGGGAAGGTGATCGGGAGAAGATCCCATCCTTGGGGGAGCCATCCTGGGTGTGCTGCAAGATGAGCACCTGTGTCCACAGCAGAGGGACTGTCCCCAGACCGAGGAGTTTCTCACACAGCACAGTGTCTCTGGTGCTGTCTCTGTCCTCTCCCCGGGACCTGGTGCTTATAACATTTCCAGCGCAGCCCCAGGAGGGGCCAAGGTTGCTAAGGACAGCTGATGGAAGTTACCTGCACTCAGATCCGGGTGTGGCTTACAGCAGACCGCAGGGGCAGCCACCGGGCTCTTGCCAGAGCCAGAAAGCTGGTCCCCATCGGCGCCCCGGGATGCAGAGATAAGGACTGTGGGGCCCCGGTGAGCTCGCTACTCTCTCTACTTACACATGCCCGGGGGCTCCAGGCAGCTCCTGAGCGTTGACAAGCCCCAGGGTGTGCCCCGGAACCTGCCACTGTAACCCGCAGCTGGCAGCAGTTACAGCAAAATTAGAAAACACTGAAGCCAAAGTGTCATTTTTCTGTAGCTAAACTCTTCAAATTCAAGGCTGGGAGCATCTGGGGTGGAAAGAAAGGGACAACTGTGACCTTGGCCTTGACCTTCCGATCATGCTGATGCTCGGATGTGCGTGTCCCGGCCCCCACTCGCCCTTATCCCTGCGGGGGGCAGTAGAGGGAATGCCTAGCGACACTCAAGCTCACATGCTCCTAATAAATGGGTAAAAATCCCTTCATTCTTCTAATGCAGTCCAATTTAATTAAAGTTTTTATGGAAACAATTTAAGATTTGCACACAGTTGTGAGAATTAACAGGGGTTAACACAGAGGGATCGGTACCGACTCGTCTAGTTTCTCTCTATGGCAACGGTTTGGAAAACCATATAATTTCACAACAATTTTACAAAGTTCCTCAGTTTGACTTGTGCACATTCTTCTTGTGTGTATGTAGTTTTAGGCAATTCTATCACATGTGTGAACTCATATACTCACCACCAGAGTCAGTATGCTAAGTACTTCTATTATCTCGACATCCCTGAGTCAGCCTCCTCTAACCAGGTCCACCTCCTTCATACTCCATCTCCCTGTCACTAAGCCCTGGGAAGCATCGGTCGCTTTTCCATTGCTATAATTTTGATATTTCAAGAATGCTGTGTAAATATGATCATGCCGTATGTAACTTTCGGGGCACTGGACTTATTTCTCTCAATGTAGCTCCCTCGAGATGCATCACAGTCCTTGGATGTATCCGGAGTCGATTTCTCTTTATTGCTAAGCAGCATTTCATGGTACGAATGCCTCAGTGTTTGTTTAACCATTCACCTGTCGAAGGACATCTGGATCCTTTCCTGTTTGGGGCAATTACGAATAAAGCTGCATGAATATTCATGTCCAGGTTTTTGTGTGAACATACGTTTTTATCCCTAATTATTTTTGCATCAAGGTTCGGGGTGTGCCCAGTGGGGAGGAACTGAAATCAAGGATGAGGTCAAACTCTGCCACTGACCAGCACGTTTGAAAAATGAGGCTAAATATCCTCCCTTCAAAATTGCTTGGTGGATGGAATTAAAGATTGTGAATGGAGATATTCTCACTTAGGAGCCTGTAGAGGTAACATTAACCCCACTATTTTATTTCTCTATATGTTCCATGTAATTTTCTTTTGACCAGTGAGAAAGGAGACTCAATAACATATGCTAACATGAAATAAACCACCTCCCCACAAACAGATCTAAGGTAAACAACTGGAAATTGCCTAAACAAGCTCAGGTATTTTCACCTGTAACAGGTCACTGCACATGGAAATACCTGTGTTAACAAAGCTGTACAGGGCTTTGGTTGTAGAATGGGCAGGCTCCAGAAGGTCTGACACGTTGAGAGCTGTGTGATGTGGGTACATGATTGACCTCTCTGAGCTTCATAATTTTTAAATGTAACAGGGTATGATTATACTGCTTTTCCAGAGGGCTGATTAAAAGAGATAATACATAAACACAGCATGGTGGCAGGTGACCCACAGTGAGATTTTAATACATAGCTTTAAAGAATGAAAAATAATTGTCTTTTCTTGCCCCTGGCAAGTATAAGGCTGAAAATCTGCCCTCAGCAAATTATTTAAAATTAAGAGAAAATTTCATTTTTAAGACAATTTAAATGCTCATTCACATATTGGATTATGTAATAAATATTGATGAAAAAATGTGAAACATAGAAAAATTTATTAAAATATTGGGTATTTCTCAGCACCTTGTTGTGAGTGAAAATGTAGGACCTATGATTGTTTATCACAGTGTTCAAAACAGGAGAGAAAAATGTAAAAGCTACCAGTGGCAATATCTGGATGTTAGAATATTTATTCTTGTGTTGACAAACGTCTGATTTTGCACATCTTCCACGATAGTGGGTACTAATTTTGCAATCAGAAGAAAAGGTTACGTACAACATCCTACGGCAAATTCTGATGTTGCGTGCGTGAAATCATTGCGTTGGAGACAGTAGTAAAGAGAAGCTGGCCGTCTTTGAGGAAGCCAGAAGCTAAGCCGATGTCACTCACTGCTGGAGTGTCTGAAGGGTCCCCCACAGCAGGACAAGAAGGACAGTCGTGAGGACATGTCCTGTTACTCTGCAGACTTAGGGACAGGTGGCTAATCTCTTTTTGGTCCTCCGTGCCTGGTGGTGACAACCCCTACTTTGAGGGCTGCAATGAGAGTAAACATAAAGGGATTAACACAGTGCCCAGCACCTAAGTATGAACTGTATGAGGACTAGCAAACCAAAAAAAAAAAAAGAATATGTAGTCTGATAATAAAACCCACACCTGCAGAGCTACAGTCTGAGACAGAGGTGGGCAGAATCCAGGGGTTGCCAGTTACCTTCATGGCACGGGGAGAAACAATAAATTTGAGTCACTTATAGGAAAATTGTTGCACCTTGAGACCATAATGTTAAGTGAAATAAATCAGACATGCAAGCTCGCATATCCCATGGTTTCTCCTATCTGAGAAACCCAAAGTATAAATGATTTAAAGGGCAAAATAAAAAATGGGTAACGGGAAACAGGGACACAGATTTTTTTGCAAACGGGAAGGAGATCAAGAGATGGAGAGAAGAGAAGGGAAGGGAAAGCGGAGGAGACGAAGGTGTGTTGTGGTGTTCTGTACACGTACCAGCTCCCCGCGATGAATGTAATCATTACACACTGCAAACATGTACTAAGAAAAAATTTAAAAATTATAAAATGCTAAATAAAATTATATACTTTTAAACAATTAAAGAGGAGGTCAGACCCGTCTGTTTCTGGCTGCTCTTCCTTGCAGAATGGTCTGCATTTCTGCCCGCTGCCTGGATGCCCGGCTTCGCTTGCTCCTCTGTGGCTGGCCCACTTGATTAGCGGTAGCACGGCCTCCTCCTCTTTTTCTGTGGGGGATTTGGGTTTGGTAAGCACTTAGTCCATTGCTAAGTTCCCTAAGGTCTTGAGCAAGCGCCTTCTCTACTTCCTCCTTGATTTTCTTGTTTGTAAAATGAGAATTAATATTAGAAACCATTTAAAAATTTTGTGTTGGGAATGAAATTAATTTTATCCACATAAAGTGCTTAGCACAGTACCTGGCTCATGGCACGTGCTCCTTAAACAGGATCCATTCATGTGATTATTACTAATAAACTTCACACAACGGGTTGTGCCTCAGTGATCACCTAAGTCTTAGGATGTGATGGTAGATGTCCCATCCCTCACGTGTTCATGGACCATCCACTATGTGCTAATAATTATTCTGGATACAGGGAACTAAGTGATGACAAGAGAGGACGAATCTCAGCCCTGAGGCCTCCATTGCTGGTGGACACATAACCCAGCACAGGAGACCATGCCAGCTGGGGAAGAGGAGACAGGATGAGGGCACGACATGGGCAGAATGTGGAAAAGGGACTCACTAGAACCTTGATGGTTCTCCACACAGACTGTCCACACAGTATCACTGTTCTGGTCAAATCCTGAATGTCTGGCAAAGCCTCATGTTTTTGGAAGGTGACTGGATCACGGGGGCATTATACTGATCAGCGGATTCAAGTTCAGTGGCTGAGTGTGCTGCAGGAGATGGAGCCTGCTCAGAAAAATCAGGCTGCAGTGGGCCTGACCCAGAAGGGTGCTTCTCCCTCCCTGTCTCTCCCCTTCTTACTCTGCTTCTTGGCTGCAATAATGTGAGCAGTTTCCTCCGCTATGCCCCTCTGCCATGAGGTTTTTGCTTTGGAGCCAGCTAAGCAGGGATGGTAACTGCGAACAGACATAATAAACCTCTCCTGCAGTAACTTGCGGCAGTTGGATATTGTGTCTCAGTGACAGCCAAGTAACAAAAACAATCACTTTTCTAAAACTCAAGAAATCCCAAATCCGTCTTAAGCCTAAGGGACTTAAGTGGAAGATCTGAGGGCTTTGGAGGAACTTCTAGGTACCAGAAAGACTGTCTTTTAGCGTGAAGCACCTCACTGAGAGCCCCCAGATACCAACACAGTGGATGCTACGTTAGACACATGCAGGAGAAGATAGAGGCCCAGGGTCGCTAGGTCTTTGCCCAAGGGTGCTCTGATGTTGAAGAACTAAGCCAGGATTTGGGTCCCTGTCCAGGCCTCTGCTCCACCTGCATATTCCTTCCACACTAGGTGTGATTCAGCACCTTATCTCCCTGTGCAGGCACACACACACCTGGAACACTGTGGCCTCTTTGGACCATGAGCTGCGATGGAAGCAGGAGCTGCCTGTGGGTCAGGAGAGGCACAGGCCTCAGAAAAGCTGCTTTCACTATTTCCCATGGACAGGAGGAGTCAGGGTCACTATTAAATGTAATTACTGTGCATGAGGCGACTAAATGACATTTCTATCCCGTGTGCACTCACGGGGGTGGGGAGGCCCTGCTGTGGTCGCCAGGTCACCTAACCCTCCCTGGGCTTTCATCCTCCAGCGAGTCTGAGCAGATGGAGTCTGGGCCTCTCAGGTTACCTTTCTCCCTTGTGCATCTGAGCACATTCTCTGCCGGGCGCCTCTTTTTCTTTCTCTTGTGTTCCCATGTCCTGCCCCTTCTTTTTCCATCCCTCCCTCCTTCCTCCATCCCCCAGCTCAGCCTGGGGCCTTTCCACATTTGGACATCTTAACTGTCTCCAGGGTAAGTCCTGCAATCGCTCCTTTTCTGAACTCAGAGCTTCTGCTCGGCAGAGTTGCTCTAGCTTGTAGCACTGTGGACAGGATAGAATTTTTCTAAATCTCCCGGCACCACTCCCACCAGCAGAGCCCCAAACGTTGGTCACTTCACAGAGCTTTCCCTTTGATCTTCAGAGCAGTACTTGGCGTGGGGCCCAGACATGGCCCCTGCATGCTGTAGAGAAGGGGTAAAGACTCTGAACCTCTGTGTGTGTGTGTGTGTGTGTGTGTGTGTGTGTGTGTGTGTGTGTTGTCCTGCCTCATCCATTATGTTGAAAGTCCTTATAATGCTGTTGCAGGACCCACTGATGACAGAACAGAAAGGTCGGGAAGGGCCAGGGGCACCCTGCTCACCTTACTTCCCAATAGAGGGTACAAGGCTGCTATGTGCACCCAAAGGTGCTCAGAAGCGTTAGTGAATGACTAGCACACAAGACCGATCAGCTAAGGGTCTTAGGATACTCAGAGAACTCAGTGTCCCTGCCCCTCTGTTGGCATCAAAGACCAAGTTTTGGACCAGCAATTAGAGCACCTGATCCGGTTGGCCTCCACTTTTCCCCAAGGGAAGGCTCCCCTGAGGACTTGGCTTTACATGTGTAAGGGGTAAATGAGGACATTAGATAGGTGATCTCCAAAGCCCCTTCCGCAGCACAATGCTGTGATCTAACGATATATAATGAAGTTATTTGTGCCCTCAAATGAGTTCACTGGGGACAAGGGACCCCAACCTCACTTTTCACTACCACAGAAGGCGATCCTTTCATTTCTGGTTTTCCAGAGAGAATTAATCAGGCAATCATTTGGGTATGCTGAAAGGAAGTACACTTAGCCCTGCTTCCAGTGTGGTTCTGGAGTCTCCTCATCTTCCCATCATGGCCCTATTAAATCCCTTCTCCCAGAACCCCATCTTGTCTCGCTTGGATGCTGCTGTGGTCTCAAAACCAGCCCTCCACCTTCATTCTTGCCGGTCCCTTCTCACAGCCCCGAGACGTTCTCTACTGTCCAGCTGAGTCACATCAGCTGCTGCTTGCAGTCCACCAATGCCTTGCGCACGCATCCCAGCTCACTCCATTTCCTTCCCGGCAGGAGACGCCCTACTCACTCTGGTCCCTGCTTTCCCCCGAGCTCTTCTCTAAATCTCACCTTCATCTCTTAGTGTCCTTCACACCACCTTTCTGTCTTGGCACCAGGACTTTTGAGCGCACCGGTCTTCTGGGCTGAAGCAATCTTACCATAATGACTACTTATGAGAAGGCAGTGGCTTTGGAAGGATGGCTCCTGGGGGCTATGAGAACTTGGACTAGAAAAAATGAGGGGCACAATGTTCAAATAACTTAGAAAATGTCTCCATGTGTATTGTCTGAGCGAGAGAAAACTCTTCCTAATGGTGTGATGATGAGCCCTATTACTCAGGTGAGAGCGCGGAGCTCGGGGGATCCTAAAAGAGTCAAGTGAAGAACCCAGGTCTTCTCCCAGCCTTAGCGCTGAGCTGGCGAGCATGTCTGATCTGCATAACCCACAGGAAGCTCTGCGGGCCTGCACAGTGCACCCTGCCCGCTTTGCCTTGGGTCTGGTCAGTAGCGCCGACAGAGCGCAGTCCTGGAGCCCTCTGGGGTGGGTGCATGTGAACAAGCCCTCGCACACCGGGTGACCATTCTCCCAGTGAGGCCGCGGCCCTTCATGCAGGGAAGGGTGACCTTGAGCCCCTGAGTGGGAGGGGCGTCTTTTGAGGTCAAGCTGTGACCACCTTGTGAAAACTCTTGACTATTTAGTTAGAATTCTTTGAGAATTAGGCAAAAGCAAACTATGGCCCTGTCAGGTTAATGAAAGATGAAAAGCTTGGTTCAGAAGCCCGGAAGACCAGGCTATGGGTCTGGCCTTTGTCACTTATAGCCATGTGATCTTCGTCAAATTAATTAGCCTCCTTTGAGCCCTGGTTTGGCCGTCTCTGAAGTGAGAGATAATAGCACTTTCCATGCTGAGAGGTGGAGGCTGCAGGAGGTGACATGAGGTCGACGGTGTGGAGTAAATGTTGAGAGGAGCTTAATTAACTTATTGCACCTGTTTGTCCATCCCTGCAAACGTGTGGTTGCAGCAAAGGTTCCCCCAGCTCTGGGCTGCAAAGAAAGGGAGCATAATGTGTGCTTACAAGCACCAGGTGGGTGCAGACGAGCTGGATGAGCAGAGCACTGGCTGCCTGTGCGACTCCCCAGCCCCCCACTCAGCAGGAGGCCACCCTGGAGTTTTAGCTCTGAAGGTTCCACCAGCTCACACATGTGGGCCAGGAGCCTTCCACACAGTGAGAGCTTCGTCAAATCAACAAACACCACAGTGGAACACCATGACGTCTCTGCCCTCAGAGGGCCCATTGTCTGTGTGGATGACAGACAGGTAGAAAGAAAATTCACACACACACACACACACACACACACACACACACACACACACAGGGCAAGGCAGCAGAAGCTGATATGATGTCAAGGTGACAAGACACACAGTTAGTAAGGAGCACAGACAGAAGGGATTATTTTCCATGTGGGAACCAGGAAAGGCTTCCAGGAAACATGATAATGAAGCAGGGCCTGGAACAATGAGTCTGGTCTTTTATGGAAAGACGAAGAAGGAAGAGTTGGGACTACAATGTCAGGTGGGCAGACCCTGGTGTATGCAGTGTGCGAGTGGCGTCTGGTGGAGCCATTGGAGAAGGGCATGCAGGGGAGCGGGCATGAGCCGGTGGAGCTGCTCCCTCAGGGCCGCTGGGTTTCGGCTTCCTCCTGGGGGGCTGGGCTGTCTTGGAGCAGCTTTAGTCTTAGGAGCAGCGCAACCGAGCAGGACCTGGCAGACTTGCTGCTGCGGCTGCTGCGCTCACCCATTCTGCCCCTTGTTCACACACTGATGGTCCATAGATGGCAGAAAGGCTGGTTTTCTGCAGGGGGGTGTTGTTCCAACCCTCTGTGTCTCCAGTCCACCAGGGAGAAGAGCTATAAATCGTCTTATCTGGAGGCAGAAAAGCGCCAAGTAATTGACAAAGATAGACAAAGTTCAACATCCCCAGGGAGAGAGAGGTGACTTCAACTGGGAGGCAGCAGAAGCCTTTGAAAGGAGGCTGCACTGTGGAGGAGCCAGAGCAGAGGGTGGGAGCCACCACGGCAAGGACTTGACTCCACGGGAAGAAAGCAGTAGGAGCCGAGTCCCGAAAGGTGACAAAGGAGGAGCTCTCTGGTGGGAAGACAAGCAGAAAGCGAGGTTGTGTGGCACGCGATCAGAAAGCATGGCTGCCTCTGGGTCCTTGGAGGCCCCCAAAGCCAGGCAAAGGCATTTGTGCTGCTCCCTGGGGAACAGGAACAAGACACAGAGACAATAGTGTGCAAGGACGCTTGCCTACCAACGGCCCTTCCCAATCACCATTGTCACCTCTGCTTTCACGTTTTTTAAATTTCCTGATTCACTTTCTCAACTTTTAATCCAAAGCTCGGCTGGAGAAGCTGCTGTTTTCAATTTGTATTATCTTTTTTTTTTCACATTTTAATCCTCTTAGATCCCATTTCTGCTGGGTTAGTGAACCCACTAATCAGGTAAGCAGTGAGCAGCAGCCGGTCCAATTATGAAGAAGAATGAGCCAGGCAGAGACGGGCCAGGGCGCCAGGGGGTTGGCGCTGCCACGGAAACCACTCTGGGGCACGTGGGCCCTCATCACAGAAACACCGAGAGCCCCCTTGAGGGTGCAGCTGGGGGCTGTGCGTCACCTGCGGAAGAGTCCCACTGCCCCTCACCTGGCTTGGTTTCCTTGCCATCTCTGCCACTTCACAGGTGGCAGTGTGACAAAGTCCCACTTGTTCTTCAAGGTTCAACTCAAATGCCATCTCCTCTGGTGCCTTTTGGAAGGGGGCCGGGCTAAGCTGAGAAAAGGCCGACTCTCAAGTCAATGAGGCTGCTTTCCAGCCTTGCCAAGTGTGGCCCCTGTGACTGGGGAGATGGGGGTGAAACAGTTTTGAGCCTTGATTGCCTCTTCTTTCCTCCACCTGACTGGGTGTTAGAGGACTTAAGAATGAAGCTCTCTAGCATAACTTTAAGTGTGTATGAAAGATCCAATGTGTGTTTTTGGCTGAAGCATTTTCCCGAGTCCTCAATATGTGGCAATTGCTCCTCTCTGAATTCCTATAACACCCTGCTCTTTTGTGTGACCTCTCCCACTGTGCTAGAGCTGATTTTCCACACCCGTCTCACCCACCTGTCTTGACTATTAGTTCCTGGCTGGCAGAAATTATGACTGCTTCATCTTTATGACCCTTGGGCTTGAAATAGTGGTCATGACACTTCTCACTAAATGGTTATCGCTTTAACAGATGAATGAATAAATAATGAATAAGAAAGTCTGATGGCTTAGGAGGTTTTCCAGATACTAGAAGAGATTGTAGCACATAGTAGCTGTTAAATAAATCTCCATTGCATAAACACATAAACTAATTAATAGCCAGGAGAGATGATTAGGTTGATGGTATAAATCAAGCCCATGTTCCTGGAGCAGGGTTTAACCAGGGAGGTGAGGAATCTAAGAATTTAGGCCAAATTACGATTAAAGAAAAGAGCTACCAGAAAGAGGCAATACTTTGCTTAGTAGTGAATACTTGTCCTGCCATCTCGCTGAGATCCTGGTGCTATGGGATGTGTTCTGTCGTAGGCAAAGGGACTTCCGATCCCGTCAGAGGTTGACATTCCATCTCCAGTCTCTTCTTTGTTTAGTCTTCCCCTGCACTTCAGCCCATTTCTCTCTCCCTTCTCTGAGCTGGCCTTTGGCCGACTTATGACTTGGGGATTCAGAGTCAGCTTATCCCACATAGAGACTGTGCAGTGTTTCACTAATTGTGTTGACATTACCCAGGATTGTTACTTATTTCAAAATCTGAGTGTAGGCTTGTAGCGAACCAAACCATGTAACAGAAGATAGTTCCCAGATTTCTTTCTTGACATTTGGATACTTACTTCTCAGTGCCTACTGTGGGCTCAGGTCCCTGGTTGAGATGCAGCTGGAGTGAGTGAAGGCCGCCTCTCCTTTCCATTCTCCCTGCTTACTTCCCCATTCTTCCCTAGCGAAGCCCATTGAATTTGCAGCTGTAGGGCTAGCGTAGTCGGACACCGGAATAGACGCGATGCTGTCCATGGTACTGAAACGGTGGTCGTTTCTAGTAACGGGATATTGGGAGAGTTGTGATTTCTTCCAGAAAAGCATTCTGTTTTTCTATTCTATTATTACTGTCGTTTACTGCCTAACAATTTCAAAAATCTTGAAATTATTTAGTTTCATGGAATAATAACTTGCAAAACACAATGTACATACATGCTCAAATACATTTTATCATAATTCCAAAGCTAATATTTTCTTCTTGGAAATTGCAGTGCACATGGGTGCACTCACATCCTGCTCTTCCAGTGGCGTTTCTGGGGGTGCTTTTGTGAGGCTGTGCTTAAGTGGGGTCACGTCGGCATCGGAGGAAGGGGCTTGATATTAGCTCTTCAAATTTGGCTTTTTCATGAGGTTCTAAAACTACAGAAAAGAAGTCTGGAGGCTTACAAGGAAGGAAAATCCTGAAGTTGACACATTTTACAGCTCATCGCACAAAGGGAGGTGCTCATATTACCAAAGATTTATGGAGCACCTGCTTTTGTGTGTATTTGAAGGCAAATATTTTATAGTTTCTTCTTTGAAGCTAATAGAACAGTAGGATTAAATCCATGCAAATCAATAAGTTTCATTGGTATGATAGTTCAGTGATAGAAATATATATGAGGCAGAGATAAAACCCAGAGGAGGGCATGATTAGCTTTTTTAGGAAGACAAGAAGCCTTGCAGAAGATGATTTGAAGGAAGTTCTGAAGTGCATCAGCCAGAAGAGCAGAGCTGGCACAGACCTTCAGATGGAACAGCAACACTTACACATGCAAGGAAGCAGCTCATGACTCCAGGAAGCCCCGCAAAGGCCAGGGGAGACCCGGACGCAGTGGTCCCTGAATCATATGACTCGGGGCTCAGATTGTAGGGCATGTACTTGGAGCAGGGATGGACGACATCCAGGTGAAACTCAGTGTCACTGGACGCAGCCAGGTGGGGTGTCCATTCAGTACCCGTGAATGAGCAGAAGCACAGTCTGAGCTTCCTTCAGTCTCATGGAGTGTGGCTCTGATAAGGTGCGGGATCTTGAATTTGCCTGCGAGTTGTGAGACCTCAAAATAATTTCTATAGTTAAACTCAGAAAATTAATAACAGAAATTTGAAGAACACGTACTATTCTGAGATAAAATATATTACCTCTGCCTTATATAATCCATATGGGAATTATTGGGTTATGAAAATTAATCCTATGAAGCACTGGAAAATAGTTCTATCCCTTTTATTTAAATAGATCTCACTTTTCCTTTAGAATTAACTTTATAACACCATATTATTATCTAGGTTAATTTTTAATCTTTGGAATGACTCTCTTTAATGTCTTTAGAGATATGAGTTCTTTCAAGAGCTTATGAGAAGCCCACTCTCTCGCATACACACTCTCTCAGGCACAGAGAAATGGCCTGCAACACACTGCCCCAAGACCTATAATAAGCATTTATTTAGCTCAGAGTGTGCAGCTTTCTTTGTTGTTTTAGAACCAGTTATTCCACTTCTACTCGTGCTAGTCAAGGCGGGGGCTGTTCTCACGTGTCTGGGCGTTGCTGGCCCTGGGTGGAGCACAGACAGCCTGCACAGCAGCTGGTACAACTCTGCTCCAGGAGTCTCTCTCCCCATCAGTCTAGTCAGATGTTCTTGTGACAAAGACCGGGGAGAAGAAAGACACTGGAAGGTACAAACTTTCAGATCTCTGCTCGTCACCGATGTTGACATCTTAAGAGTCAACACAAGTCACACCGCTGAAAAGAGCTGGCTGCTCATGGAAGATGCTCAGACATCACCCTGCAGAGGACACGAATGTGGGAGATGAGGAACCAGACCACTTCATGCAAATGATCTCCCCAAGTGTCCGGGAACTCAGCAGTTCTTAACTCCAGTCCTAGAACTCGGTCCTGCTGGTACTGCCACAGATGGGATCTAATTACCTGAAAAAATGTATTAAACTAGGACATAAAAGTTATACACAAAATATTATTACAATAAATATTCATTGGAAATGACTGTAAAAATTCATACCTGAAAGAAATCACAAAAGACAAGGAATGGGACCAAAAAGAAACAACAGAGTGTAGCACAGTGACAAGAAAAAAGTCTGAGTAATAAGTCCACATATATCTAGTGTCATAATAAAGGTGAATAAATTAAATTCCTCTACGAAAGAAGAAGGATAGAAACTGAGTTAAAGTAAAAAAGGAAAAGCAAAAAGAAAGTCTCCTGGTTAGTACTTAGTATGTTAAAGTAAAAGAACATGAAGCGGTTGAGACGGAAAGTGAATGAAACATGTACCAAGAGTAGGAAAGCATTTGAGTAGAAATAGTAATTCAGGTAGTTCAAAAGACAAAGCAGGATATAGTATATTAACAAAATGCAATACATCAGGAATATATAATAAAATAGCCTTCATACAGTTAACAGTATAGGTTTAAAAATATAAAACTATTAGAAATGCAAAGAAAATTAACAACTATTTAATCATGGTAAGTGATGGCAACATTTTTCAGAAATAATAGAAACAAATGTGGAAATAGAAGATTCGAGTAACACAGTCAAACACATAAATGGAGAGATAGATAAATATGTATAGAGATAGGAATATATACATATTCAACAGATCAAAATAAATTATCAAACACTCATTAAATCTTCTCAATATTGAACATCGAATATATGATAAAGAAAAATTCCAAAATTTTAAAATCTCATATACTGAATAAAAATTGCATATTTTATTCAGTGACCATAATGTTCAACTTAAAAATACAGAGAAATTTCTCTCTAACCTACATTTGTCTCATGGCAAAGAATGTTACATAATTCTGTGTTCTTTAGCTTCTTTTTCTGTTTAAACAATGAGTTTGATTAATGGCATTCTAAGTAGATGGCCAAAAAAAATCCCTATTTAAATGTCTGAAAGTATGAACAATGGTGTTGGAATTTGCTTGTGTATTTCTATAGTGCATGAGCAGGTAAAATCATGGTTGTTCAGCTCTTACCTCAAAGATGCAAAGACACTTTGTGAGGGTCAAGAATTGAGGCTGTGGTGTCTGTGTCCCGTGATGGTATTAGTTATACTTGGCTAAGTTATAACACCCAGTTATTTAATCACACATGCACCCATTTTACTGTGGATATATTTTGTGGATGTGATTGTCATCTCCAATCAGTTCTCTATTAGTAAACTTTATTATTGGTGGACTTCATCCACTTAGTTCAAAGCCATAAGAGCAAAAAGCGGTTTTTGAACACTGTCTGAGTTTCCAGCTTGCCAGTCTTCCCTGTGGATTTCAGGCTTGCAAGTACTCACTGTTTCATGAATCAATTTCTTGAAATAAATAGTGTGTGTGTTCACATGTGCACGTGTGTGTGTGTGTAATACTATGTGTACAGTATTGACCTTGTATAATATTGTGTGTGATATTGACTGTTTTTCTAGAAGCCTGACAGATAATAGACTCCAACCCTCTTTAAGGTATCTTTCTTTCCAAATCACTTCCTGGGCTCAACTCACTGGGATGGAAACCACATGGTCTTTGGAGTTATAGTGTCCTGAATTTAAACCCTAACCACAATACCAACAAACCATGTGGGTATGTAAATCATGTAGACTTCCTGAGGCCCACTTTCTGCAGGAATGAAATGCAAATGAGAATACCTTTCTATATGGTAGCACACACCTATAATCCCAGGTACCAAGGAGGGTGTGGCCAGGAGGATCCCAAGGTTGAGGCCAGCCTGAATAATTTAGCAAGACCTTGTCTCAAAACAAAATAAAAAAGGATAGAGATACATTTTACCATTTTTTCCCCTTTCATCTTACTTTTCTTTTAACCTTCTTCTTTATCCCCCTTTTACCTATCTAGTTCTCCTCTCTTTTGAATACTATCTCTCTCTCTTTTTTTTTTAAACATAATATCTATTCTGCCCCTTTGTCCTTATTTACACTTATGGTTTCTCATATCAGAGAAACAATTCGATGTGTACTGATAAGTGTCTGATTTATTTCACTTAATAGTATGTTCTCAAGGAACATCCATTTACATACAAATGACTCTAGTTTATCCTTTTTTATGGTGGTGTAGTACTCCGTTGTGTAGAAAAACCACATCTTCTTTAGCCATTCATCAGTTGTTGAGCATACACTTGTTGCAAATAGGGAGGGGTGGGTGAATGGAAGGGAGGGGAGGGGAAGGGGGAGAAGAGGGGGGAAAACCAAGATGTATCATGTACAGGTACAAAATAACCATGTTGATTATGATCATTATGTATACAATGTACCATTACATGTTCTTGGTAAAAATAAAAAATGAAAAAAAAAAAAAAGGATAGAGAGATAACTCAGAGTACTTCCTGGCCATTTGAGAGGCCCTTGGTTCAATCCCCACTGCACACAAGAACTCCTTCCACAAAAGAAAAGAAAGAAAAGAGAAAGGAAAAAAGAAAGGAGAAAAGAAAGAAATGATGGAAGGAAGAAAGGAAAGAAAGTAGAAAGAAAGGTAGGAAGATCTTTCCTATAGTTTTGTTTTGTTTTTCTTTTAGATAAATAAAACAATTACCGTATTGTATACAAAAGTAGTTACTATTGTGTTTGGGGTTCAAGAATTCTTCGTTTCCTAATCTGGCTTTGGAATTTGCTCTGAACTTGAATTCAATATGTAGAGACCTCTGTATTTGGGTGCCTGGGAAATTAGGGTGTAAGATGAAAAGGACATCAGTACACGGCATGGGAGGGCTGATGCGTTACATTTGTGTGGTTAAAACCTGAAATCTGACAGTCATCATTTCCTGATATGGTAGGACTTGTTTTCTCCATGTGGAATTAAAAGAAAGCATGTGTTGCTACTCATTTTTTTCAGAATTCTCAAAGATGTTTCACATACAATGGAGTGAAATTGCTCTTAAAAAGTCACTGGCATTTAGGAGGTAACTAATATGCATATTAAGCATTCTAAATACATATTTCATCAAATGCACCACAAGTGGCTTGGGGAACTGGACGCACCCACAGTTGCCAGGCTGGGATGGCTATAGACGCTGTGCAAGTCTGCAGCTGAGTCTATCTTGGAATATGTGGGAGATATAGCTAAGAGTGAGGAAGCAGGTCGACAAAACAAAATCCTTCCTTTCCAGTTCCTGGGGAGGCGGCACCTCGGTCTATGGGGGAGGCGGGGAAAGAGAGAGAGGTGATAGTTCATTGATGGTTTCTTGCTTTGGTTCTGGTTCCTGAGCTTAGAAATGCCTCTAGAGTCAGGTAAGACAGTGTGCCTTAGGCACTTTCTCATCCCCGAGACACAATACCAACACCACCGTAATTTAAAGGAAGAGAGGATTACTTTGGCTTACACTTCAGTCCATGGGTAGTAGAGGAGCATGGCGGAAGAAAAGTGCTCCACCCACAGCAGCCAGGAAGTAGAGAGAGAGGAGGGGGATGGGAGACAAGGATACACCTTTCCGGGTCATACCTCCAACCAGGCCCCACTTGTTCATAGAGCGTTCATCTACCGAACTCATCCATGGATGAATACACCGGTGACTACAGCACCCCATTATCCAGTCACCTGGCACACACAGGGGAATTTGGGCACACGTTTTAGATGTAAACCATAGAACAAGGCCAAGAGCGCCGGGCACCAGTGTCTGGCTGTGGAGGCTCCATCACAGGTCAGGCTGCAGCCAAGAGGGTATTTCTGCACCCGGTAGAGCCCACTGCCTTTCAAGCCCATCGAGGTGGCCTGTGTGAAATCATTTGCCAACAGCACACATTGGGTGATAATTGGTGACATGCAGGGCCAAGGGTCCTGACTTAAGATACCAATATTCGGGTCTCAGATGCTAGCCCCACCAATGCTAAGTCCCACGGTTCTCTCAAGTATAACACAAGTGCAGGCATCCCAAATGTGAGTCTAAAGAGTGCTAACTCGTAACGCCACGTGCCAGCGTGTCACAGTGACGTCTATGGGGCAACTTGGGGAGCACAAAGCACTGCTTTCCGGGCAAATGCACCCGTCCTGGATTGAGGACTGGTTTGAAATGTGGGTGGTTGTGGATAGCTGCAAGTGGGGAGGTCTGACGTGGATAAGACCATGAACCAAGGTGTGACATCTGGATTGTGCCGACTTTAAATGTGCTCTTTTCTGCTGCTCAAGGTGGAGAAGACGAGGAACAACTGCCATGGTTGAGCGCCCTGAGCATCTCTCCCCTCCTTGTGCCTGGGGAAGGCTCTGTCCACACTGGGGCTCAGGGGAAGGGCTGAGAGAGCACCCCTGGGGTTGCCCGAACAGGGGAAATGGGGCTGTCTAACTCTTTCAAGTCCGGGACACCATGGGAAGGGCTTCTGTGCTTCTCATCTCATGCTAGGAAGTAGGTACCATTCTTAGAATATATTCTTGAAAATTAAATATCTGCCCATTAAAAAAAGAATAAAGGTATTTTCTATACCTGCATAGCTTCAAAGGTTTCAACCACATTGTGCCTCAGTTTCTCCTTCTGTACCATTGGAGTATTGGAAAAGAAACCACTCCTTTGAAATTAGGAGTTTAGAAATTAGGTCTAGATCTCTCACCAACAAGTCTGTTTCAGTCATTGACTGCCACAAGTCACCCCCAAATTTAGTGGCTGGAAGTGATATTTATTATTGTGCTGAGTGCTACAGGGTAGTAGCTGGCTCTCAGGAACACTGACTGTCAGCTGGGGTCAGGTTGGGGTCAGACAGCTGCCAGCTGGGGCAGCAGGGCCAGGGCCAGGACCTCTGCAGCTTCTGGGCTGTGCCAGATGCATGTCCCAGGCTGGTGGGCCTCACAGCTCTGCTACCGCAGAGCATCAGAGGAGGAAGCAAAAATGGGCCAGGACGTTGACAAACCATAGCTAGCTCTAATGTGTAAGCACCTCGCTGTGCAAAATAAAGCAGCAGCAAGCCCTGAAGCCCAAGTATAAGAGTAAGGCAAAGACCCCAGGCACGCTGGAGAGGCACAGCAAAATCACACAGCAAACTGCGTGGACCCTCCAGAATAGGACCCTTGAGTGTTCTGTGACAATCAATCCATCACTGCAACGGGCAGGGAGTTCTGTCTGCCAGCTCCACCTTCTGCTCCATACCCTGTGCTCAGAGGGGGATGCCGTGCACAATGGAAGAAGCATGAAGTGAAAAGGACCTGAGACACAGGAGGCCTCGGAGTTTCTTTGATTACTGTAGTTACAGACATAGCTAGCTCATTTCTCTCTTTAGACATCAGCTTGGAAAGTAGCATTCGCATTGGGATGATACTTGTCCAAACCTTGTCTGGACCAGGAAAAGTAGGAAATAAGGGGTCTCCACAAGATGGCCTGGCCAAGCCAGGCTCTGGGCAGGCGGTAGTGTGCATTGGTGTGTGTGTCTCCCAGCTTGTCACAGGCTCCAATTTGTTGTCCCATATGTGTGCATATGTGTGATTGTCATATGCCTCATGGTACCGATGGCTTTTCCCTCTCCCTTTATGTAAGTGGCTATAATTCAATGGCCATTGCAAAGCAGCTGTCAACACCGTCATTTGATGAACAAAGCCGAGGTTTGCCGCTATGGATGATCTCACCCGAATGCTATATTTGCTTATGTACAAACCCACACCCTTCTTTTGACCATAACAGCTAGGCACTATTTACAAAATTAAAAACATAAATTGCACAAGCAACCACAGTGAGATGCATTTAATAAGTCCACAGCTGGTGCCAGAAATATGTTATAACTGACTAATAACCACGAAGAAAGCAGCGTGGAGCTGAAACTATGGAGTTTGGAGTTTCTGTCTAACCAACATCCCCTTGCTTCAGCCCAGCTGGGAGCTCTGAGTTTCAACCTAGTGTTGACCGCTCAGCCTTGGGGTGTGAGGACCTCCAGCAGGAGAATCGCCATCCCAGAACCGGACATGGCTGGACTCTGACAGCAGGCAGACCTGGGTTGGGGCTCAGTGTTTCGCCAGCTCTGTCACCGAGAGCCTTTGTGAGTTTTGTAGGTCAAAGGAGCATAAATAATTGCAGCCAGTATTGGCCACGAAGTGACTGGGGTGGGATTTATACAAATTCTGCAAGTAGCTACTCAGCACATATTTCCTGCATGCCATGTGTCCATCACTACTCCACATTTCTTCCCAAGCTGCTGCCAAGCCCTTTGTCACCCGGGTCCAGCTACACTTTTCCAGGCTCTCTTACAGCTAGGTAAAGCTAGTCACTCAATTCTAGACAATAAGACATAGGAGAAGTCTACTGAATGGCTTCCGGGAAAGAGGATTCTTCTTTGATAAAAAGGAGAAGGGCTTGTGAGGAGAGCTCTTTTTTATCATCCTGCTTTCCATCATCGGCTTGTTCATGTGAAGATATGATCCTGGGAGCTGTGGTAGCCATCTTGGAGCTGTGAGGCAACATGTCTAGACAAGAGAATCCATCAGGCCAAACACTTTGGAGGTGAGGGATGGAACACAGTGGGTTCCTGACGGTCTCAGTGAGCCAACAAACCAATCTCAGGAGAGCCGACCTTTAAACTTTCTGATAAAGAGCACATTTCATTTGGCTTAAATGACTGTTAGTTACCCGCAGACCAGGACATTACTACTACAGACCATTATTACTACTACTACTACCACATAATCTACTGGGTTTAGATTGTTCTGGGCTCACAGCAGAAGCAGATAATTCACAGGCCCTGCCCTCTTGGCACCTTGAGGCCTGCTGGAGATGCAGGCGCTGTGCAGAATGGGAGGGATCAGAGGTACCACAGGCAGGGACGCCTCTGGGTAGGGTCCTGTGGGTTATGGTAGCAAGTTTGCACTTTTTCTCTAAGGAGACAGAAATACAATGAAGCATTCGAGGCAGACCAGTAGCCTGATTTAATGGACTCTGAGGAGAAAAAGAAGGAAGATTCTCTCTATAATGGCACCCCTAGAAAGGATGAGGTGCCCCTCCCTGGAGGACTTGGACAGAGGCCTACAGTGGCCTGCAATGTTGCAGGGTGGCCCTGGGGGAGGCAAATGGACTTACACTGTGGGAGGCAGCTATGCTCCTTGGTGCAGACTGCTCAGGGCCCGGCGAGACCCCTGACAGACACCTTTCAGCTGGGCCAGCAAAGCCAGCGTCAACAGCGCCCTTGGTGAGCTGTGAAGAGGACAGCGTTTGTCTCTGGGCCTCCTTCCCCGAGACCGCAGCGCTGGTCTAACCAAGAGAAATAATCAGCCAAGTCCCAATTCTAGGGACTTCCTCCAAAAGGTTTGACCAGCAATCCTCAAAAGTGCCAAGGTCATCAAAAGCAAAAAGAACCTGAGAAACTGTTACTGTCAAGAAGAACTTACAAGACCTCATGACTAAGTGTGATGTGGCATCCTGGATGAGCACCTCAGAAGTGCGAAGGACATTAGGGAACCATGAGGAAGTATGAAGAAAGCACGGCTTTCCTTACCAACAGCCTGTGAGTGGGGTTCTCTATTCGTGCCAAGTTTAGCACATTAATGGAAGATATTAATGACAGCAAAGACCACAGGTGGGGTATCCGGGAACTCTCTGCACTTGCTTTTCCCATAATCCTGTAAATTTAAAGCTGATTTAATTAAAAGTTCATTTTTAAAAAAGCAATGTGAAGTAAAAGACACGTTACACACTAAGGTGCACATCTAAAAATAATCGTGGAGTTCTTGTCAAAAAAAAATATGCAAGCCAGAAGACAATTGAAAGACATATTTAAATGATGAAAGGAAAAATAAACTCAAAATTCTGTAACTATAGAAAATGTCCTTCAAAAGTGAAGGTGACATAAAGACATAAGGACAGACATCTAGATCATTGGAACAGAACAGACTAAGCAAAAGTAAACTCACACGTATTTCATCAATTAATTTCAACAAAAATCCAAACGAAGAAAAGATAGTCTTTTAGCAAATGGTGCTCAAATAACTTTGGAATTGAAGGTAGGAGTGAGGGTCTTTATGCTTATCTCACACCACAAACAAAAAGTAAATCGCCGTAAATCATAGAAATCAAGTGAACTACAAAACTGTAAAACTTCTCAAAGAAACAGAGAAAATATATTTGCAAACAGAGTATTCAAAGATTTCACTGATGAGAGACAACAAGCACAAACCATTATTTTTTTTAAAAAGTGACGATTTAGAAACACCTGTTGTTTTGAAACAAATCATTAAGAAAATGAAAAGTCAAGACCCTCTGGGAGATAATACTTACAATACATAAAACTGATGAAGACTGATTTCCGTACAGTGTAAATAACACCCACACCTAAATTATGATAAAACATCCAACCCTTTTCCAAAAATTGCTGCATATTTAAAAAAAAGATATTTCACAAAATCAAAAAAAGCTCAGTAAATTTGTTGTCTGAAAAATACAAATCGAAACTACAAGGAGATTCCTCCACAGAGGCACTAGAGTGACAGACGAAAACCAAGTGCGGGTGAGGATACGAAACGGCAAACGCGCGTACATTGAAAAATGGGAAATATTATTTTAAGTTTCTTTCAAAGTTAAACATCCACTTACCAGCACAACTTATTTTACTAATTTATCCAAGAGAAAGGAAAAATTTCTTTCGGGAAAGAGTTGTTCAGTACATTCATAGCAGTTTTATTGTTAGTTAAACCCCAGAAATACTCTATGTGACCCTCAATATGTGAATGTAAATAAAATGCAATATTCCTACATGATAGAATATTACTCAGTAATTAAAAGTAGTAGAGCACCGATCCATGAATCCGCAAGGAGACTCTCAAAAAACACTATGGAAGTAACGGACTAACACAGAGTGAGAATACACTGGCCGACTGTTATCTGAAATTCTGGAGAGGCACCATTAACTTTGAGTGGCACGAACCAGCGCTGTGGTGGCCCAGAGCGGGTGAGGAGAACGCGTGGGAACACTTGGGGGAATGATTATGCTTTTATCTTTGTAGTGGTGGCCACCAGCATTAATTCTTTTCTCAAGAATTCGAAGCATCAAATTGCACTTAAAATAGATGCATTTTTAAATGCAAATTGTTCTTCAATAAAGTAATACAAAATTATATTGGGTCCAGATTGAAGAGAGCCCTGCACAGCAGAATGTCACCCCATGACCACAGAACAGGTTTTTTTTATCCCACTTGTCTGCCACACTCAATGCATCTGCTGAGAGCACAGAGTAGTGAATGAATTGCCAAAGGAATGTCACTGTAGGGGTTTGATCATTCATCACAAAATCAGACCCTTCCCCGGTTTTGGGGAGTGGTGCTGTCAGATCGGGTTTCCAAAGTGGGACGGTGGTGGCTGTGGCAGGTGATGTTAGGCACTGTGTGTAGTTAGGATGTTTTGGTGAGACCAACAAGGAAATCAAGGCTGTCTTGTCCTGGATGATATCAGGTTGTTTTCTCTTAAAAAAAAAAAGACTCGTGGAAATACAGACTTTTCTCCCAACAGAAGGGAAAATGAGAATGTCCTGCCAGGATGCTTCCTAAACCTCAGTGAGAGATGCGAGAAAGTCAGTGTGGGAGGGAAAGGGACAGGAGACACGTTGGTTCCAATTCCAAATGAACCATTAGCAGGATCCTCTCCTTCGCCATGGATCTTGAGTAATGTGGTCGGGGGCAGGACGG
Organism: Hystrix cristata; assembly: GCA_004026905.1. Lineage (NCBI taxonomy): Eukaryota > Metazoa > Chordata > Mammalia > Rodentia > Hystricidae > Hystrix > Hystrix cristata. The sequence continues at coordinate 35,743 of PVJO010010326.1, forward strand.
CTCTCAAGAAATGTGACCCTGGAGTAGGAAGTGCTTCCGCTCCCCTCTGATGCATTGAACTGAATGATGACATTAGAACTTCGTTGCAAGATGCAAATTCAAAACTGTACATCTCGGCTTCACCTTTAAGAGAAATTGTGCTTTTGCTTTCATAACTGCGAGCAGCAAATCAGAAATTAGAAAGGAGGTGCGCTGACAGTGATCGATGCCCAAGGCTTTCTCCTGATTCGCTGATTAAACTCATCAATCTATATGCAGAAGATGTGTCCGGGGCAAATGGAGGCAACCAGCCTTAACGTATCTGGTTGTCAGAACTAAGGGAGAGAAGAGACTCTTGGCTTGGTGGTGCAGAGAAAACGCAGAGAAAAAGAGAGGTGCATTAGGAGAATGTTTACCTCCAAGCGGGAGAAGCCCTGGGGACAGACGCTGTCCCAGGAGGAGCTGTGAACGTCCCTGCTGAAGGAGAAGAAGTGAGGAATGACCGACCCTCCAGAGAGTCTGAAAGACTGCCGTGTGTCTCCTTGGGAAGCCGAGACTGAGAGGCTCTTGAGAATTTAGGGCCAGGGAGAGACCCTTTCCTTCCTTATTTGCTGATTAACTTCTTATCCTGTTAGGGACACAGCCGGACTTAACTTCTCAACATAGCTTTTACTGTCACCTTCATTCCTCACAGGCTGGATCAGGAGAGCGTTCTGGACACACAGGCCTCTCTCCAGCACTGCTCCAGTTGGGTTGGGCTTTCTGCCCTTCTGTCTCTTTAACTCGTAGGTGCTGGGCTCTTTGACGACAGCGACTGTTTTGCTGACAGGTCTTGGAGGGTGTCGCTTGTCACACGTGGGAGTCTGAGGCTGGAGGACTGCAAGTTGGAGTCCAGCCTGGGCATCTCAGTGAGACCTTGTTCCAAAATTTAAAAAAAGAGAAAGGGCCGTGGATGTAGCTCAGTGGTACAGTGCTCCTGGGTTTGATTCCCTGTTTCAAAATAAATACATAAAAGAGAGAGTGCCCATGTTATTGATAAGCATATCCTAGGTGCTCCTTGCTGGTTTGGTGACCGAGTTGTTCATTAGCTGGCTCTCACTGTGTGTCCATTAATGGGCTCTGTGAGTGGCTTGCTCCCCAACACATCTCTGAGCCCGGCAGCCCCCACCCCACCATTAGTTTCCTAAGTTTGCCGTCACAGTTGACCACAAACTGGCTGACTGAAAGCTACAGATATTTATTGTCTTGCAGTTCTGGGGAAGGGAATGTCTGAAATCAAAGGCCCACCAGGTCTGCGGTTCCATGAAATGTTCGAACAAAGATCCCCTCCCTGTCTCTGCCATCTTTTGGTGGCCGGAGGCCGTCCCAGGCTTGTGACATCAATCCAGTCTGTGCCTCCGTCTTCCCATGTGCCACCATCTTCTCCTCTCTGTCTCTTGTAAGGAATACTGTATACATCAGTGGATTTAGGGCCACCCTAATCCACAGCAATCTCTTCTCTTGTGGTTTGCCCCGGTTACATTTGCAATGGCCCTTATTCCAAGTAAGAGTCCATTCTGAGGTTCTGGGTGGACTTTTTTGGGGGAATCCACCATTCTGCCACAACACACTCTTCTCTCCAGCAGCAAGAAGACTGTCACTCAGAGAGGGGGGTGTAGTAGAGCAAGGCAGCCAGGCTCGAGAGGGAAAGGGATGCACAACTTTAAGGTCTCATGGGTGAGGCCCGAGTGAGGGGGACACCCAGGAGGCCCTGCTGGGGCCGCCCGGAGCAGATCAGAAGCCCACAGGGGAGGCTGGGCTGCAGGCGAGGGCCGGTGCATGCTCTAGGTGTTAGTGATGCTCAGCTCCTTGACACAGCTCCCCGCACCTCCTCAGCCTGTATTTCCAGCCCCGGGTTGGCTCTCTGACTGGTGGCCTTAGCTCCAACTGCCACTGGAGCTGTGCAACTCACAGCTAAGATTTACACAACTAACACTTGAGATATTTACTAGATTACATGAACTTTTTGGGAATAGGAAAATCAGTAATAAAGCCATAGAAATATAAGTGTTTTCCTCCCAGACGGGGGGGTTCCGTGGCATTGAAGTGAGCAGAATTAGCATCCTAGTGATAGCATCTTGAATTACAGGGTAGAGAGCAGCCCATGGAGCAGCACCTTGTAATTTAGAGTTCTGTGTTTCTCAGCTTTGTGTTTGGTCTTGGCTCCTCATTTCCTTTTATTCTGAATTAGTCATCACGTTTACTGTCTTTCTTGGCATTGTTTATAAGGCCCCCACTCCCTGCACCCAGCGCATTCATACGGTGCACTATATTTGGGTCTCAAATCAATCACAGACCGAGAAACTGCATATTATTCTAAGCAATTCACTTAATATTTTATCAAGAAAATGTAATTAGGATTTTCTCAAAACAAATTTCTAGACAATCAAGGGAAGCAGCCACAGACAGTTTATAAGACTGGCTATGGCTGGAACCTCTTAGGTAGCTGGTCTGTGGCCTTCCACTTGTTCATCAGGATGCAGTTGTCTGGTTCTCTTCTACTGACTAGAATGTGGGGGGACGTGACCCTGATAGGGGTGAAGGAGAAAGGAGAGATGACAGATGAGCAGGGATGCAGGTTTTGCTAATCCACCTCTAAGTACACCCAGTTTGTCCTGGATCTTATTTTGAGCTTCCTCTGTCCGATTTGCTGTGTGGAGGCCGCAGGACACTAGGGTAACAGAGGCAGAGAGCGCCCTGGAGTGGTGGAGGGAGAAGCAGGGGGAGCCCAAAGCCTGCAGCGAGAGGACCCAGGAGGGAGGCACTCTAAGGGGCGGCTCGAGACAAGGGTGATGAAAGACGGGGTTGTCCTTTAAACTTTGGGTCCAGGATGCCAGGTGTGAATTCCTGTGTCCAGGTCAGACAGTGGGTGCCTGTACATGCCTGTACACACTTTCGGGTGGGGTACTGAGAGTGTTAGGTGCTCATCCAGACCTGCCCCACTTCCTCCTGGATAGGCAGCTCAACCTCTGTGAGGTGCGCCCCCCACCGGCAGATAGTGACCACATGACGGGTACAACCAACAGAACTAGGGCAGAAAGGATGGCTGTCGCTTCCGGGTGTGGCCCAGAGAAATCTTCCTTTCTCTTCATGCCATGTCAGAGATTGTCAAACTGAGTCTCAGGACATGCTCGTCCAGTGAGTGGTTTTGGATGGCCCATAGGCTCAGAAGGGTTTTACTTTTTAAAATAATTTAAGAATTATTTTTTAAAAAGAATAATATTCTCAGAACATTATGTGAAATTCATTTTTTAGTGTCCACAAATAGTTTTACTGGGACGCAGCCACACCCATCAGGAACCTATCGTCTATGGCAGCTTTCAGGCTACATGGACAAAGCCAAGTAGTTCGGATGGAGTCTGAACAGCCCCAAAGACCAAAGTGTTTACTATCTTCAGAAGAGATGCTCCCCAACCTCTGTTCTGGATGCAGGGAGGGAACTCAGAGCTGCAAGAGGAATGACTATAGGGAAAGTGTGGCTTCCAGGAAGATGATGTGGGCATTGAGTCTGATATAATGAAAAAGGGGGAAGAAAAGAAGAAAGGAAAGAAAGAAAGAAGGAGGGAGGGAAGGAAGGAAAAAAGGAAGGAAGGGAGGGAGGGAAAGAAAAAAAGAAGAAAGAAAAGGAAAGGAAAGAAGAGAAGAGACAAGAAAAGAAAAGGAGAAGAAAAGAGACAAGAAAAGAGAGGAGAAGACTTGTACTAGGTTAAGGTGCTGAGATTTTTGGTTTTTCTCAACTCCCGTAGGTACTGCATCATGTATCCTGTGGATGGGCGAAGGAACAAGAAACTGAATGAAACAGTGTTACACAAGTTTGGAGTCCAAGCAAGTTTTAATTTTTTCTTGACCTCCTCAAGCTCATTACTTAGCAAGAAGTTCATATAGGATGTCAGCCCTGTGGCTCAACTGGGCAGGGTTTGAGTCCTTGATAACAAAAGCAACAATAACGTAACCAGAAGATGAAAATGTTAGAGAAAAAGAACATGACTCTAGAGAAATAAGCATAATTATGATCCATCAGTTAATACTGAAGAATATTCAGTCAACTATTTGTATTTTAGCTAAGTCTCTGAAGTAAGCAAATGTACACTAATTTGGAACTGCGTAAGTAAAAGATGTTATTTTTTATTTTTTGTTTTGAGACAGAGTCTCATTGAGTTGCCCAGGCTGGGATCAAACTTGTGATCCTCTTGCCTCAGCCTCCCGAGGTGCTGGGATTACAGATGTGGGCCACAGTTCTTGGCTCTGGGGTCTGTTTTATTTCAACCAGGCACTCAGAACTCTGGCCTGGTCTCCTTTGGCCCCATAACCTTCATTCTCCTTATACCAGTTCCACCGCCACGTCCTCCCCAGGTGCTTTTTTTCCCTTTCTCCTCCATCAAGCAACCAAGGTAGAAGTCATCTAGATTTTGCCCTAAGGCAATGCATTTTTAAAAGCAAGTGCCAAATTTTAAAACATGGATTTGAAAGATACAAAATATTGATTCCCATGTTGCATCCTGTCCTGCTCATTAACCCCACCAAAGGAACTGGGGTCCGGTTCTGGGGCCCTCTGTGCAGGTCTGGAGAGACTCTTCCTCCGCCGTCTTCATGCCCCTCTTGACACCCCTGGCTGCCCTACTGACAAGCAGGGGACCTTACTATTGTTCGTCTCTGAGGTACTTGCCCACACGCACACAAACACATTACTAATCTTTGCCACACCTCTGCTTTTTTGATGTTTTTCTTTCTACCTAGAATAATGCCTCTTGACCTGCCTCTTGACCTCCCAGACCATGCAAGAGTGCCTTATTCTTTGGCCCACCTTCTACGGACATTGACCATCACATGCCTGCAATGACCTCCCTTCCTTTGATTTCTTTTTTTTCACTTACACATATTCATTTTTAAAGGAAGCCCTAAGCAGAAGACAACGGTGGAGATAGATGCAACACACACAGAAGCCCGAGGCTGGCTCCTGCCAGGAGGGAGTTTGGTCACGTGAGCGCCGAACAGAGATGTTCTCCCCATGTGCCACACTGAACAGTGGTGCCTTGTCCTTGTGCCAACAGGTGCCAGTTCTTGTTGTTTCTGGCTGGTCAGTGCAACACCAAATGTTACTTTAGGCAAATCTAGGTGTGGCTGAAGAAGCACTGGACTGCATCTCGGGGGAGCTTGGTCACGGGTGTGTTCTGGCTCATTCGGTTCCATCATCTGGACAATGGGAAGCGCGGTGTCAGCCTGGCCTCTCTCACGGAGTCTTTCTTAGGCACACGGGCCATTGGCCTTCTGCGGTGTGTTTCTACCGAAGTTCTAGGGGATGAACCAGTCATTTTGGAAATACACGTGTCCTAAGTTGATTGCCACAATTTTTGGAGGCAAGGGACACTACTGTCAGTTAATTGATGGGGGCAGAGAGGCCAGAAATCCTGGAGAAGAGGTACACTATTGACCAGCAAACAGTATGTCCCCTCATAATGTTCAAACTCTCAATGTCCCCCAGATGTGCATTCAGTTAGTTATTTACTTATTGGGACCTGAGCCCAAAATCGGACTCCATTTTGTGCATAAATCCTTCCCTTCCTCCTCTCTGTTTTACACAAGTGGTTTATTTTGAAATCATTTTAGACTCACATAGAAGATGCGAGTAGTGCAGAGTTGGTGGAGGCCTTTCAGTCCTAGGAATGACGTCTGATGGAACCAGAGTCCACTAGTCAGAACAAAGGTGGTGACTCTTCTACCAGCCTCACCAAACTTCAGGGTTTATTCACAGCTTACTCGCACTTTCGTACAGTTATTTATTATTTTTTTCGGTGTTCAGTTCCCTGAGATTTTATTCCATCCACAGAAGCCATCACAATCAGGCTAGAGAACTAGAATTTATTCATACTCTTCTGTAGATGGTTAAGACGTTCTTTCGGCACCATGAACATCCGTTGAATGAATTAACAAAACCATGAATTAATATATAACTCATTTCTCAGACTGTGGGAAGAGACGATTTAGGAATCTTGTTACCCAAATGAGTTCCTGACGACAGAATCCAGCTTAGAAGGTGGCGTTAATACCTTACTGAGAATCGGTAGTTGAGTCGGGACAAATACTACGTCATACAACATATACAGTCCCCAAATGCCAAGTCTAAGTCAAGTCAATTTAATTAACTAACAAAGGTAGTTGTTATGGTAACAATGCTACTAATGTATTTCAGCAAATACTCGGTATTATTGGCCTGTTGCTAGGCAACAGCCAATAGATTGGATGGCAGATGAAGACATGTCCGGTGCAGATGTTGCTTTCAGTGATAGACTGGGGCTCTGGTCAAGGGGAAGTTTCACAGAGAACATTAGCAAGACAGTGAAATGACTCTCCTGAACACTGTCCGCTACAGGGTTACCCAGAAACAAAGCCCATATTGTTTTATAGGCTAAAAGTCAAGGAAAACATGCATTATGAAAATTAAGGGGAATATGTGTATATCTAAAATTTCTTATTTAATCTGCATGTGGTGATGCACACCTGTAATTTCAATACTCAGGGAGGCTGAGGCGGGAGAATCCCAAACTGGAGCTCAGGCTGGGAAACTTCGCAATGTAATGAGAATCTGTCTCAAAATAAAAGATAAAAGAGCTGGAGATGTACCTCACTGTGAGGCCCTGAGTCCAACCCTCAACAGTGCAGATAAGGGGATGAGAAAAGGTCCTGCAGATGTAGGTATTTTCATTTTTATAGGTCTGCTTAATACCTGTGGAAAATTCCATTTATCTTGCCTTGTAAAGACGAAATACACATTTATAAATACAGACTTCATGTATGGAGAATAAATTAACTTAAGTAAACATCTTTGTTCCTTTCTCATCGCCGAGACAAATACTTGATCCCCACAATGTAGAGGAGGGAGTCTGTTCGGGCTCACATTTTCAGCTCAGTCGGCTGGCTTGGAGGCAGGACAGCATGGTGGGAGGGCCTGGTTGAAGGGAGCTGCTTAGGTGACAGTGGCCAAGAGGCAGTGGGAGAAAGGAGGGGCCGGGGAGAAAGACATGTCCTTCCAGGTCTCACCCCTGGTGACCCACCACCAGGGCCCACCTCTTAGCCCCAAGCCAGGTGAAGCACCCCGAGAATTCAATTGCCTTCCAGAAATCCCATCTTTGAGCCGTGAGGCTTTGGAGAGACGTCCAGATATAAACCACACTGTTGGTTATGGTTAATGGAATCGGTAAGAGTCACGTAGACAGAAAGATTTCATTGGACAGCTCAGCATCCTTAGAGACCCCTCTGTCTGCTTTGGCCTTCTCTCATTCAGGTGGCCCAGACTTCAGAACCCAAACGGTGTCTTCAGGCTGAGGGGCCGATCTTTTGTTCTCTAGGTGGAACGTAGAGACGCGTCTCCCGTTGTCTGCCTTTCTTAAGCTGTAACCAGAAGTGGTGAAGTCAAAGCAACTCGGAGAAAACAAGTAGCTGTGTTGAGGGGCAGCTGAGGGTGGAGACAGAGCCAGGCTTCATTCAGGGGATGCCTGCGTGGGTTCCGTGGTGTCTTTAGTAAACTGCTACGGTGGACGTACTCTGGATCACAAACCCAGGAGTGTTCAGGTGCCAGGCAGGTGAAGTTCCAGGGTGATGTAACATTGAGCGATGGGTGTTGGGGGTCAGGATGGTGAGGGCCAGAGGACAGGTCCAGCAAAGGGCATGTAAGAAGAACTGGTGTTAACAGCATTCCGCCCTTTTACCATTCACACCCCACAAAACTGCTGAACTGGGACCATTTACTGGCAGAAAGGAGGACGGAGATGGGGCTGGGCGCTGTTACTGGCTGTGAACTGGGATGACACTTTGCAGGGAGAGGACGAAATGATAATCATGACAACAGTAATGTTACATAGTGACTTCAATGGTGCGGACTTGGGAGAGGCGGCCTTTGTAGAACTCTGCTTGGAAGGGCACAGTCTGTCTCCTTGTTTCAGAAAGTGACGAGACCAGAAAGGGACGGAAAAAGGGAGAGAGGGAGGAGAAAGTGGAAGAAATAGGAGGATGCAGAGGAAGAGAGTGAGGAGGGAGAGAGGAAGGAAGGAGGGAGGAGAAACAGGGAGAGAGCGAGAGAGGGAAAAAGGAAAATTTTATTATTCACTGGAAATGAAATTCAGATACATTTGAAACATATATCAAAATGTCTTTATCTGTTATGATATCCCCAGGGTATTTGTCCAGTATTTGATCACACACACACACACACACACACTCATGCACACAGAGAATTTTTTTTTTGCAGCAATTCAATGCCATCAACTAAAAATTATTGCATAAGGGGAAGCTAATTTGGGAGGAGCAATTTTCTCAGCACTGATTGCAGGAACAGCCATACAATTATCTCAACGGAGCGCTAAGCACTGCACTGGAAGGACCGTGCTTCGAGATTCACCCCCATCTCCCATGTCACGGCTTAATTTCCTGCATCCATTCACTCCAGCAGTGAGCTAGACTGCAGCTTCCCTCCTGTGAATGACCACCGATCCGGGGATGCCTCAGGGTTGGGACCTCAGAGCCTCCCTTTTGCTCTTCCTTGCATCCTCCCTGTCTTTGAAGGCCGCTTTCTCTAGCAGGTGCCTGGATGGTGGAGACCCGAAATCACATGGCCTGTCTTCCTACAGAACCAACACTTGGCCGCAGTGCCTCGCTTTTCTGAGCTCTGGTGGCAATGTTTCTGCTAGAAAACGTTTGCAAACACGCTTTGCAAAACCCTGTGCCCAGATGAGATGGTAGCAGAAGCCATGGTAGAAATAGCTAGGATGATACTTGGACATCCACTTCTTTGGCTTAGATTTTAGAAATAAGGAGATATGCCTATGAAATTCCAGGCCTTAACATTGAGGCAAGATAAAATAACAGCGAAAAACGTGTCTTCCAGACCCCAACTGCCGGGGCTCGAAGGCCGACCTGACAAGTTCCTAGCTGTGAGACCTTGGGCAGGATACTTCATTTCCCTAAATTTAACTTTCTCTCAAGCATCCTGGGGAAACGAGCAGAGCTTTCCTTTCAGGGTTAACGTGAGGATTCTTGGCCGCAATCCGGCGGAAGTGCCTTCCCGTAGCTTCCTTTGCAGAGGTTGACCATTATTCCTGCTGGTATCTTTCGACTCTCCTGGCCATACTCCCACGAAGCTGGCACCCTTCCCACCCTCTGGAAGACTGGCGATGTCTGGCCTCGCGTCACAACCCTGATAAGGCAGGGTGGGGACTCAGACCTGGGAGGCTCCCAAAGCCCACCTCCACCCAAGCAGTTTAATGAGGGTTTCAGCTTCACGCTTCTCTCCCCTTGATTAGGTGTTAAATATTTACCATCTTGCCTTTCTTCCTCTCTACCCTCTTTAAAAATGGTTTAATTAAAATCATTCGTTGAGCTCATGATAAAAATATGTAAATGTGATGATTTTTGAGAAATGAATCTATTGTTTCCCTTTTATTCCCAAAGGACTGTGGCTAAGAAGGGATAGATAGCTGGGTCTTCCCATGAATTTGAACAAGCATTTGATAATACATTGTAGAACCGATTTCAAGGTCTGGTGACCGTAGCCTCCAGCAATTTATACACGCGAGGCACAACTGGGTTCACAGGCAGTGTGGGCGATTGGGGCACCCTGGTATTGCTGGAGAGGGCAGACCTGGAAGAGACTCGAGTTAGCAACTCACCCCCCAGAAGGTGGCCTGGTGCTGGGGCCCCTTGGTGGGCCACAGCGGAGGGCTCTGGGCCCAGGCTCCTGCCTGGCAGATGCATTAGCACAACTTGTCACCGGGGCATTTCCACTGGCCCGTCCCAGGCTTCTAGTCCTGGTGTGCAGCATGCTAGGTGCAGGGGGCCAGGCACTGGGACACGTGCATGCCGCCTTTCTAAAGTTTCGAGAAATCTCTGCCTGCTCAGGCCTACTAAGAATTTCTGGTCCAGCTGGGTAAAGGGAAGGACAACCTCCCGCCACCTTTGACGTTGCTTGGCCCCTGCCGACCATGATAAAAGGCACCTCTGAAGCTTCCTGCCCAGTCAAGTCTGGATGAATAAGGAGCCTGTTTACAATGAAACTGCTAGCCTTCTGTGCCGAGGTGTGACGGCTAATTTTATGCAGCAAGCTGACCGAGTGACGGTGGCCACTTATTTGGCCAAGCACCAGTTTACATGTTTCTGTGCAGGTATTTTAAAGATGCAGTGAACATTGAAGTCAATAGATTGAGTAAAGCAGAGGGCCCTCTGTAATGTGGGTGGGCCTCACCCAATCAGTCGAAGGTCTTTAGAGGAAAGAGACAGATCTCTTGAAGGAAGAGGGAATTCTGTCTCCAAATTGTCTGCAAATTGAGACTGCACCATGAACTCTTCCCCAGGTCCTGCCAGTTCTCGGAATCACGTGAGCCAGTTCTTTAAAATCTCTTTCTCTCTCTCCCTCTTCTTCCCTCTATGCCTAGTAAACAGTGACTCCAAATACCTCCTTTTTCCTAAAAGAGAAGATCCAGATGAAATGCTGACATCAACTTGAAACTTTGGGAAGGCAGATGAAATAGTTGTCTATATTTATTTCATTAATGTATTTACACACATGCACTTAAAATACCTGATAAATACAGTACTTCAATACTGTGAATAAAATAAAATTTTAAGTAAATTAAACATAGACTACTTAAAATTTACCACTTTATCATTTTGCATCTTGGGGGAGTTTTGATTTGTTTTGAATTTTGCAAAATCAGGAATTTTTTGAAAAGCCATCACATCAATAGTACTTACTTTAGCAATTCATCTCCAGAATTATGCCCTTGAGAATTCTCAAGGGGAGCAAATGTTTTCAGAATCTGGTTCCTTAAGAATTCTTCTCTACTCCCCTTAATTTTGAGAAACCCAACCTTTGGGATAATGAAAGCAATCATTTAAAAAATTTGAGAATTTCTGATTTCCATTTATACCGCTAACAGGATTTTCAAGAAGAAATTGTCAGATGTTGTAATAGTTCTAATTAAAATACACATCAGACTTCAGGAGACTTGCTGTTATTTTTAGAGATTACTGTCCATACTCTTTGTTACTTTGCAAAAAAGCAAGAGAACTCCATTAGGACTGTCGAGGTAGATTGGAATACAAACAAATATCTAAAACACGTGCTTTAACTCACTTTTTCCTCTGTGCCAAATAATGGAGAGCTTGTTCTAGGTACCTAAAAACCTAGCTGTAGACGAGTGCTCTTCTGAGAGGTGCTTTGGTGGAAAAGCCATCCTTTTTTGCTCAGAAATAAAAAGAAAAACCAGAAATAAAAAATAAAAAGAAATAAATAGGAATAAAAGAAAAACCAGAGGATTTTGTACCCAGCGTATTGCTGGTGAGGGGAGAAGGGCTGGCCCGGGTCTGATTCTGAACATCTTTTCTCCGTTCATTTCCTGGGATTCTCGAGTTGAGAATCGAACAGGGTAGGAGTGTGGGAGCAAGGTGCTCGTCATTCCTCACCGTGACCTGCCATCTCTAGCCATGCTGTCCTGTGGGAGACACCGACATCGCGTTGAGTAGTCTAGTAGCACTTTAAATAGGTAAAAGGAAACAGCTGAAAGAAATTGCCGTAATGTATTGATTCAACAGACTGCATTGTCATTATGATATGCAATCAATGTGGGAAGCGTCAATGAAATGTTTCGTATTCATTTTTTCTTGGTCATTTTCAAAAAATCGGGCGCAATTTTCCCCTGACCACACAGCTCAGTCTGAACTCATCACGTTTCAGAGTTCAATGGGCATCTGCAATCAGGCCAGCATACACCAGGTGCTGGGGCCCTGGATACAGGATCTACAGATAAATGCTTTTTCCCATCGAGAGGAACGAAAGTGCCCAACTTACTGAGTGGCCGAGTGCACGTTTTTAAAGGGGAGCTGGGGATGTGAACGCTCACTTCCAGAGCTCTGTGGCCCCCACTGTTGTGGTCTCTGCTGTAGACAGTTCCCCAAAATGATGCGGGTCCGCAGGCTGTGCCCCATCCCAGCGATTCAGCTCATTCTGTGCAGAGGTTGAGGTCCATGAGGCATGGGGAGCTCATGTTTCTGGAGTCTGTTATGCTATCTCTCGAAGGCTTCATGCTTTGAATTTTTAAAAATGCGTGGTAGAATTCAAGTTTTTATGCATTCTGCATTCAGGAGGAAGTAGCACTCCGCTTGCTTTTGGCTATCATAAGCAATGATCAGCAGCATCGATAATAGCTGTCATCAGTTGGAAACTCCCCGACACTTCACCTTTCCAAGGTACGTTAATTAAAATAGGCCTCACTCTATTTAGTCTTTGTAACAATACAGGACAGTAAAGAGGCCCAATGTATAAGCAGTGAAGTGGGCCCAAAGCAAGTCCTGTGTTCAAGAGCACAGAGCTGCTAAGGGGCTGATGTGAACACAAGTTTTCTTCCAGTTCAGAATCCAACATCTAATTCCAGAGGTTATGACTTTGCACTGTTTAGAGTATCCTTCCAAGCAACGTTGCTGACTTCTCATCTGTCCTGGAGTAATTGGCTTAGAAGTGAAAATTATCGTGTTTGAGGCCTGTCTATCCCCTTACCACATGCTCTATGGGTGTGGAAAAACTGTCCCTTTGATTTTTTACTTCCTCTAATGCAACATGGAATAAGAAGGGCCCTTTCAAAGGGGACATCATGCAGCCTGGGAAGTCCATGTATGTGCCACAGCATTAATTAAAACCAGGAAAACTAGACACCACTTAATTGTTTATTAATAGTGGCATAACTATAATAAAATAAGGATATGTTGAATGCTCTGGACAAATGATTAGATTTACATAGCCATTTCAAGGAGTGTTTAATGTCTAGACCCTGAATGTGATGTCAAGTAAATTAAAAAAGCACAGCACAAAAAAAAAAAAAAAACCCACACTAAATGATCCTAATTTGGTAATTCACAGATGCACACGTAAACACTTAGAATAAAAACAATCCTGCAGGAAACACAGTTGTTGTGGTTGTCTTAGAGTCGTAAGTTACAAGTGAATTTTTTTGATAGAGTACACTTCTTTATGTTCCAAAATTTCTATAATGATTACATATTAATTTTCTTCCCTTAATAAGAAAAAAATGTATTTTTAAGTGGCATTTCTAGTTCCCAGGAAAAGTTCACTTTTAATGAAGACCATTTGATTCATCAAATAAAGTTTTCTCCCTCCTACACTTAATGAACTATTTTGAGTCTCCTCTTTCCTTAGACACCTACTGTTCCTATTAATTCTAATACACCATCAGCCCTCATTAGAACACCCCTGAGGGACTGTAGGAATGAGCGCTTTCTCCGACAGGCAGCAAGTGAGGTCCTGGGGAAAGTAAGGAAAATGAGCGACTTTCTAGTTCCCCGTGACCAAAGTGGTTTTTCCCTTGATGAGAAAGGCGCGAGTGAACAGCCACGTCCTGACGGTTCTCCAAGAATCCGGAGGTGTCATGGTGTCACAATGACTTCCTGCTTTAGGTAAAAACGCAGGGAATGCAAATGCCAGGAGCAGCTTACAGTCTCCCTAAATGGGAGCGAACCCCAAGTGTGTTTGTCTGGCTCAAGGAATCAAGAAAGGGATCCCGGAAATGTGGGTTTGATTCCTATCTGCTTCTTTCTCTGACAAATTCTGAGCTTGCTGAAAATCTTGGAGACGTACAGTCTTGTCTGTGGAAGGGAGCTGAAATTTGTCTCCTCCGAGTTACACCTGGGCAGCGGAGCTTGTGTCCGGTCTTTGTGCTACAGAAGATGTGCTCCAAATCTTTGTTTTTCTGATGCCCATGTGGCTCCCGACTCCTCCAAGATTGTCTGAAAGTGCTTCCTCAAATTCTCTGACCGACTGTAACATGCTTTTCTTGTGTTTCAACAAGATGTGGAGGGTCCCTGCCCACCTGCAGGATTGGTGTGGGGTGAAGAGGAAAGACAGGAGCAGGTGAATGCTAGCCAGGACTCTCAGACTCCTGAAGGGTTGAGTGCTCTCTCTGTGGGTGACTTGTACTGATGTATGTGTGTGTGTTACTATCTGAAGGAATCACTGAGCTGAGAAACGTGTTGCGAGAGGTGGCGCCCATCCTTAGGTGTACAGAAATAGCCTCAGGAGTGGGCACAAAGCGACGATAAGCTAGGTTTCAAGTCAGATTGATGTGGTTCAAGGATTATCTCTACCACACACAGGGGAACCTCTGTCAAGGTAACAACTCCCCCAAACTTTTCTGTGTCTCTCTTCATTATCATAAGCATAAACTGAGAGTGAATTCACTACACAAAAGAAGGGGACTAGGAGCATCCACTGTTGTTAATGGATGTGCCCTCTCTAACGGACATGGCAGAAGCGTTTTCTCTACACACTCTATGAGAGCAGAATAGAGCTGAAAAAGTCCTCTGACGTGTCTTCGCATTTGTGATCCTATATAGGAGAACTCATGATAAAAATATGAAATTATGGAATCCATCAAGCTTAAAGTCTTGGGCTTGTCATCTGGCAGCACCCTGACCTTTTTTTTTTTTTTTAAGCAGGCATGAGGTAGGAAATGGTAAGTGCAAGTTCAGATTTGTACTTTCCCTTCAACTTTTTTTTTCTGAGGCTGATGCCTCAAGGAAGGTTTACAACAGAACTGAGAAATTCTTTTTGTGTCTTGAGAAAGTTTCTTTTTTCTTTTTTTTTGGAGGGAGGAGGGACTTCATAGGCCAACATGAAATCCAACACACACAAAAAACTACTTTTATGAAAGCTATCCATCAAAAGTCAAGGATAATAATCAATTTTCTGTCACAATGAACTGATAAAAGCTTTTGGTAATAATGTCATGGGGGAAAAAATTTGTGTTGGAACTCGAAACGTAGAGCCCTGATATCAAAAGAATTCATAAAGGCTCACTGCCGCTGTAGCCCTCCGAGGCATGACAAAATACAATTTCTCATCCACAGGATGTGGAATAATTCCCCTTTTTTATTTTTACACTGAGAAAAGCAAAAGGGAATCTGAATTTCAAAAAAAAAAATATTACACAATCCTGCTTTTGCAGGTGAACGTTAGGATCGTTCTGGCCGCTGATATCAGAAACCGTTCTGGTGATTTCGCTCACATCATGTAAATGGCTGCATAATGCCTGCTCTTCTCGGAATGTACAATCAAATCAGCATTCTAATGCTACAAGCTGGTGATGAGCTTGGGAATAAATATGCAGGAGCGCATAAAAAAATCAAGGCAATCAAGAGGAGCCAGCGTCCTCGCTCGGACTATAAATCTTTGTCTATTTCAATCGCAGGGCTGGCCGAATCAGTGTAAAATTCCAGTGGGGATGTCATCAATTTCTGTTAACCTCTCTATTCCTCTCTGTGTTCCTCTAGGGTGATGGATTGGTTCTGTCACTTCTGCTCCGTTCACAGTATGTTAACACGGAAGGGTGCAGCAGGTTATGGGGAAAGGTGGCTGCTGTCGGAGCCTTGACCCTCACGCACACGCCCCTGGGGATCCTGGGTACCCGACTGTCTGGGGAGCAGGGAGTCTCCTCCTGGCTCCAGGATGCTCAGTTCCAGCACCACATGTTGGCTGGTCCAGTTGGAAGCAGGTCTATGGATTCCGTTTCCAGAGGGACAGCTGACAGCACCTTAAGATTATGGAAGAAACGTGTGCGGAACGTGGGCTCCACAAGGACTTGAACTCTGAGTAGCTCAGAGTGGAGGAGTGGTTCTCGTTTTCTACTTTCCAACCATGACTGGGTTTCCCCAGCCATAATTCTGGGTGGAATTCTCTGCAACATTTCTAAGGTCTCTGTTTCCTATAAAGGTGCACTTCGACAGTCTACAGATACGACCTGCACAATGTGTAGGAATACTGACCAGCGAACCTGCCAGCTAAGTCTATTCTCTCAGAACACGCACAGGTACATCTGGACACCTCCCCAAGCAGCAGAAAACTGATGTCAAAGCGGTCTAGCACTCTAACATTTAATATAGCACTATTCACAGTAGCCAAGGTGTAGCAACAACCTAAATGTCCATGCCTGGAGCCAGGAATGGGTGTGTGGATAAAGAGTATGTAGCAGTATGTACACACAATGAAATACTATTCAGTTTTAAAAAAAGAAGAAAATTTTGCCATATGGGACAGCATGCATTAGCCTTAAGGACATTGTACTAAGTGAAATAAGGCAGTCACAGAAGGAGAAGTATGCATGATTCCATTTCTATGAGATATCTAAAGCAGTCAAATTAATAGATTAGAAGAGGGGAATGGATGGTGGTTGTCAGGGCTGGAAGACAGCAAAGCAAGAAGTTACTAGTCAACAGGCATGAAGTTTCAGTGAAGCAAGATGAAGTGTTCTTACTATGGTAAAATACAACTAAAAAAAAGCAAAAAAACAAAATAAGACATAAAACCACCACCAAAATAATGGTAGGATGGGTCATTTTTGTTGCTACTGCTGCTATTAACAGCTTGTCTGATGTTATCTAGTCGAGTGTCAACCAGGCAGAGGTAGCTGTTTAAATTTTAAATTTATTGAAATTAAATAAAACATTTAAAAGTAAGTTTTTTAGTTTTGGTAGTGAAATTAAGTGTTTCACAATCACCTGTGGCTCGTGGCTGTGATGTTAGACAGCACAGACATTGAACATTTCCATCATTGTCAAAAATCATGTAGGACAGAGCTAGTTCCAGTTGCATTTATCTAAATGGGTTTATGCATTTCATAGTAATCACCGTAGGAAGCCACGTACTTCTGTAAGCTTGACCCTGTCCAAACAGTCCAAACATGGGGAGCTGAGTCCCACAGCTGTTAATCAATGACATCCACACTGGTCAAGTGATGGCTTGCTTGGAAATAGACCCTAAAGGAATTCCAAAGGCATTTGGGGCTTGGTTTGAGGGATGCACAGATTACTGAGAAAACAGGGTGGAAAGAGCCTGTGGGCACTTGCTGCTGCCTGATTTGGATCCCACATACAAACTTGATATTTTCGAGTGCTGAGACTTGGAAATTTCATTCAACCTCCCAGTTTTCTCATGGTAGCCTAAGAAGTAATAATATAGTAAGTTTCTTTCCCTGAAGTTTAAATGAGATAACAGTGTAGAGAAGTCCAGGTAGCATGGAGCCGAGCCAGAGCTTAGAGCTTATTTGTCCCTACGACTGTAAAGGCTCTTCAGGCACCAACGGCATTTTCCAAAGGATGAGGAGACAGCATATAATAAAAAGTCTAAGTGGAACGAGGGTTTTTAATACGTGAATATTGATCAATGGGCCCTGTAGCTAAGTCTGTATTATCATAGCACATCCAGGTACTTGAGCATCTTTGTCTAAAGGAATTGAAAGCAGGATCTTGAAGCGATCTTAGGACTCCCACAAAAGGTAGTGCTGGATATTTTCTTGTGGGGTGAGCCAGGGCAGGTAGGGCTGTCTCCTGGTTTATATTCTCACCTGTTACCTGACAGCACAGCCTGTGTAAGCTCCCAGGACCTGCGAGGCGGCCTCGGCTCTCACGATGTGGCAAGTCAGCGTGACACAAGAAGTGTGCAGATGCCTGGGCTTCTGCCTCGGGATGGCCAGGGCTGGGATGCTGCAGGTAGAGGTCATTCTCCAAGCTCCAGATCCCATGTGGACCCTGGGACCAGGCTGTCCACATCCCCAATCCCCTGACGTTCTTCCCTTCCAATCTGATCAGGCCATGTGTTCACAGCTCTGCTTCAGGGCCAGTCTTCCCTACTGTATTGAGGATGTTGGTTCCACTCTCTGGTCTCTGGACTCCAAGTCTCTTCAACTGCTCACTAGCCACTTCTGGCCCCAACCCCCAAAGAGTCAGGAAATGTCTCTGGATGCTAGCATACGGTTGAAGTGGGGCATCTTGCCAGAGTTTGAAGTCTAGTGACCACCTGCATTTTAGACATTCCTACCTCTGTCTATCTGCTCAAGTTGTTGCATCTCACATCCGTAGATCTTGTGGGGTCATGAGGGGAAGTTACATTGCCTCTGAGAAATCAACACAATGTGTACTGCAGTCTTAGTACCATGTCTGACTCAAGCAGCTAGGACCAAGTGAAAATCATGCATATTGAAAGGCTTTGTGCATGACAGTGCATTGTGGAACCATCTGTCACTGCAAAACTATTAATAGGTGGTGTCATAGTTACTTTTGCCATTGCTGAGACAAAATACCAGACACCCAAAGTTAAAGGAGGAGAGGTATTTTGTAGCTCACAATTTGTAGAGGTTTCAGTTCAGTCATCTGGCTCCAAGGCAGGGTGGCATGGCAGACTGACATTGAGGAGGGGAAACAGTTCATGGTGGGCAGAAGGCAGCACAGCAGCAAAACAACAAGCAGCAAGCAGAAATGACCACAGCAGCCTTCTTTCTGTCTCTTATATCCCACTTAGGCTACGTGCCCTTAGGGCAGGTAGCACCCACACCCAGGGTGGACCTTTCCATTATCCACACTCAGAACTATGCCAAATCAATCAACGGACTAATTTAGTAATCACACACCCTTAATCCCAGCATCACACATTCCAGATCCAGCCACCTCTGAAAAAGCCCCACCTATGAGGGCATGAGGCTTTGGGGGGACATCTAGACACAAGCCATTACAGGTGGCATTGATTGAGCACTAGTAAACACTGTACTGAGACAAATAATGAGAAAATAGTCTGGCCAAAGCCTCATTTTGAAATATATAGTACCTGCCCCCCCAAAAAAGTATACATCAGGGAAAGGATGACTTGTACAAATATTTTAAAACTAAAGTTATTGAGACATCATGAGATTAATACAAGTTATCTTTGGCCTCTGCAATTACAAGAGGTGCTCAAAGTGGTGGCCATCAGCTTCCAGACATTCATTAGTACCGAGAACTGATGAAGTGTGTATACATTTTTTTGGCAGTCTGTCTCTCTTCCCCTTTCAATTTACACATATATATGTATACATACACACATATACACACACATGTGTATGTGTATTACTGGATAACTGCTTTTAGCAATTTAGACTGAGTTTGGACTCCTTGGGGAGTGTATGAGAAGAAAGACCAAGTAATGGGCCAAAGGCACATGAGTGACAGCCAACTAAGTGAGCAAGTATCTACTAAATTGTAAGCTCCATGACCACAGGGACTGAGCTGTGACACGGGCTATCTCAGAAAACACCTGTAGAAGGCCCGAGCTATGCTAAGACTTTATGATTAATTGGTAGAAGACCAACAGAAATATTGACTAGAGAAATGGATGAAGCCAGATGGAAAATCACTCTGAGTTCAGTGGTCACCAGAACTGTGATGGTCCCTCCTAGAGAGATCCTTGCAAACTCTAGCACTTGGGCCCCACCACAGAGCAACAGACTCAGAATCACTGGGCATGAGCTTCACAAGAGAATATGTAGAGTTCCTAAGTGAGTCTATTTTTCAGCGAGGATGGTGAACCTTTGAGCTACAACCACTCTTCAATTTTATGCATGAAAAAAATGAGGCTCCAAAACCAGAGACGACTTGCCTGAGGATCCAGTGCAAACTGGGGGTGCTGCTGAGGCAAGGGCTTTGGTCACGTCTGTGTGAGTGTGTGCCTTGTGCTGGTTCCTTACATACACACGCAGACCTTCTACTCTTGGAAGACATTCTCCCTTTATATTCTTCCTGTGTCTCCTTCCCCCGAAAGCCTCTCTTGTAGGGTTTTCTCCTTTTGCAAGCCTGCATTAGCTTTTTGTATCCACAGGCTGAGCATCAGTTCTTCACTCTGTGTTCCCATAGTCATAAATTGGATTTCCCAAAGCTTGTGGGTTGTTATTTATTGTGCCCATAAAATCTTACAACTGTATCTTCTGCTATGTGATGAGTCTATCCAGGGAATAAAGGATGTCTCTTTTAGTTACTTGTCTCAAGGGCTTGATGTGTTGGCTCAAATAATAGTTAATGAATAAAAGCAGGCAAGTTGTTTTACAAACATAAAAGTGATTAGTATATACATATTTGTGTTGGTGGAAAACATTTGTATAGGATTTATATAAAGGATACATCTTGAATGTACATATTATTAAATGTAAATGAGATAATTTATTTAATTTAGTTCAGCAGAATCTGTTGAAGCACTTTGTAAAACAGGAGCTTGATGATGAGTAGAATCCAGTTTCTCTCTGTGTTCACACACCTACGGGTCAGGCCTACTGTCCATAACCCAGTGCAGTGTTCAGAGTGTATTAACTGTGAGCACAGCCCAGCAAGCAGAGTTCCAAGGCAGGGAACCTAAAAACGCTTGATGAAACAACACATTAATACAGTGGTTCTTAACCTACCTGTGGATGAGGTTAACTACAGACTTTGACCAAAGCAACGGATGATTTCCCCAGGAGATGTGCACAGGGCACACCATTGGTGGATCCACTGAGGATTACTTGTAGGCACTTTGGCCACCCACATAACTTGAGTGGCCATGGTCACGTCCTCAGTGTAGTTCAAGGTCACCGCAGCCTTCAGTTCTCTGTGCCGTGTACCGAGCCCTAGGGGACAGGAGGTCAAGAAGGAGGTTTGTTCACTGCAGAGACAATAGGAAGTGTCCCCTTGACATGACTGGGTCTTGATTTAGGACCTGGAGAGGAAAACTCAGCACTGCTGGCCATTGAATGCGGCAGTGTCCCTCATCCTGGTGATGAAGATCACTTTCTGATCTGGGAGTGGGATGTGAGTGGATTCACCACAGCACTGAAACATGAACTTCCTTTCACCTGTCGAATCATTCATCACCCCCCTGATTGAACCAACTCCTGGCACATTTCTGTTCAACTACTTTATCTCTGTGTGGTTTAATTCAGTGGTTTCCAAACTCTGAAATCTCAATTTATTTTGTTAAAAATGATTGAAAACTCACAGAGAGTTTTGCTCATATGAGTTACCTCTATCAGTATTTATCATATTAAATTGAAACAAATGTTTAGAATACCTCTTCATTAATTCACTTAAAATTATAATAACAAATCCATTTCCTGATGATGAAAGATGCTTGGAATGAAAAAGTAGCTTCCCTTCAAAAAAATCACTGAGAATAGTGATATTGTTCTATTTTTCTCAAAGTCTCCTTCGTTTCTAACTAAATAGAGGACAGCTAAGTTATCCTGTCTTTTTCTGTATATAACATGCTTTGATAAGTTGTTTTGACTGGACTGTGTAAAGAAAGTTCAGTCTCATATAAGGTGCAGTTGGAAATGGAAGGGATATTACAATAACTTTTGCAGATTCTTTGGAACATTTTTTTGGTACTACACTAAAACTCAGCAAGTAGAAAATTAGTTGTAATGTGAAATCTGAAACTATATCAGTGAGCTTTTCTTACTCTGCTCTATTAACATCCATTAGTCTGACTTGAACTTTAAATGTAATCAGTGACAGACTAACATATGCTATTTTAACACCATATATTTGTTACCTGGAAAACACTGATTTACTGAATTATTCAGATCTCGCAAATGCGAAACAATTTCTCGATGTGTTATCACAAAAGGCATCTTCATTAGTACCTCTGTGGATGCAATCAAAACAGTTTTTAAGTATTGGAAACTGTCATGCTCACAATGCTAAAGTTGCCAAAGTCTTAATTTTAACTGGAAAACTTTAAGTTCATTATTGACAATAAATACAATTCGTTTTTTTCAATGAAAATATCAAGCGTTTTAGAAAGTGATGCTGAGCCTCAAGATCTGAATAAGCGTAGTTTCTCTGTAAGCTGTTACTTCAGGTAAGAAAGGCATCCACTGAGGGTGGTGTCAGTTTAGCTTGTAATTCAAATGATCACACTGTGTCTTTCCTTGACACTCTGCAGGATGCGATCAAGGGCTCGATGGCACTCTCTATTTTGTTGGTTACACTATTACAAAGACTTTTCTTTGTACAATAATAGCCTCTGCAGATGTCTACATTTTAATGCCCAGAACATGATGTGATTAAATTCGGAATCTTGAAATGTGAGATTATTTTGGATTATCTGGTGAGCCCAGTCTGGTCATGTTGGTCCTTACAAATGGAGGATGCTGCGTGACTGTATTCAGAGCAAGGGGGAATATGTGAATTCAAAAGAAGGACCACAGAGACATGCAATTGTTCTTGTTTTGAAGATCAGAGAAAAAGACAACAAACCAGGGAATAAGATCGGGCTTTAAAGGTGGAACATGCAGGATATGGATCCTCTCTGACTGCTGACAGGGAGGGATGCACCCTGATGGAAATCACAAGATGAGACCACGTCAGATTTCTCACCTGAAGAACTTCGAGATAAATAAATGCATTCTGTTTCGAGCAACTGTAGTTATTTTCAGGACAGTGTGGAAAACTGATATGGATCGTACTTCTAAACCAAGATGCAGTGACATTAATAATCCTGAGTTTCATCAGAGAAATTTTTAAGTAAAACTGGCAGTGAAGAGGATGCCTGTCAGTGTGGTTTGTTGCCAGCACCTTGGTTGGTGCCAAGACTCTAGAGGCTTCACCTACCCAGGCCTTGAGTCCGCAGGGCAATGGTCAGCACAGGAGAGAAGTCCAGTGACAGAAACGTGGTTTGATCTCAGAGATCTCCCAAAAGTGGCTCCAGGTGTGTGGACCACACTTCAGAGTCACAGATCTTAGCTGTACAAAGCTTTAAAATTTTTTTATCTGCCCTTTACCTTGTCCCTCTGTCTCCATGATCATGTCCAATCTGTAAACTATCCCAATAATTCAAGTCCGAGCTAAGATGTGATGAGAATCAGAGCTCTTGGCTTTTGCTTTTTGAGATTTCCTTCCATAATATTCAGGTAATTGCAACTACACTGCTGGGAAATTTTCAAGGCATCTTTGGATTTTAACACATCAATAATTCTCTGTACATAAGCATCTTCAGTGATTTAATTTTGGTTTCTCTGTATCTGATCTCTCCCAGATTTTATTGATTTAAGTAAAATGAAGACATAAATGCATTTGTCCTTCCTTTTCGATGCATATTTCCATCCATTTCAATCAAGTTGTTCACTTGTTTTCCTTTCAGAGAATAAAAGCAGTGAAATCAACGACTTCTTGAGGAGCAAGTTCAAACCATCCAAAGTCAGAGCTAAAAATGTGCTCTGTGGGCTTTCAGAGTCTGAAGGTGTGCACTTAAGACCTTTTTTAGTATTCTCACGAACCTTTCTGATTGATGGATTGGTTTATCACAAAATGTACCACTGAACTAATTCAGCAATAGTTGAAAGTAAACAGGAATAAAAGTGGTTGGACTCTCTCTAGGAAAAAAATCCATAAGGGCTCATAGCATCCTATCAAAGCAACTCTATAGTGTTGGACCAGATGGAATAAATGCATTCTTCATTTTTGATTTCCAAAGCAAGGACTGAACGATTTGGTTGAAAAAAAATAAGCCTTTAATTTGATATCAATCACACATAGAGATGTATTGTCTTGGTCCACACATCAAACCTGTGCAGTTGGGGCTTTTTAATGTAAAGACCGTATGGCTTTTATTAGGGACACATTGTCCTGTAAGGTGGGAGGGTCGTGAGCACCAGGAAGCTGCTTGTCTCCTCAGGGCTCCTGGGAAGGTGTGGAGATGACAATGTGGAGACGAGACAGGGCGTGTGCAGAGTTCCTGCCAACCAAGTTGCCCAGAGAGAAGACCCAAGCAAAAGGAACCAGCCATAATCAGAGCCGCGGAGTGTCAGGGAGGAGCAGAGTAGGAGAGAAGGGACCTTTTGGTGATGTAGCAGAGAGGGGGTGATTGTGGCAGATACACATGTGGTGGGAACCCTTTTTTAAGTTTATTGTTGGGTATGGAAGCTTAAGCAAAATCTACAGTCCTCATCAGTGCCCGTGGTGCGGACGCACTTGTTCTGTGGCTCAGAGACAGATTTTGGGGGGAAGCCAAGGCAGCTGAGATCCTCACGGCGTGTCAGAGGCAACCAGCAGCCACCTGTGTGAGGCTCCGGTGGGTCAGGTGCGCAGGGTGTTGTCTCACTTGGATTCAAAAAATGTCACTTGAACACAAGGATACAACTTCAGTTTCTGTGAATAGAAGCAAGAGCTGGGACAGAAGTAACCTAGTTCTGTGTTACTGGGTGAGGACAAGAGGACACCTGGCCCAGCCAGTCAGAGTTCCACCAAGGTTCAGCTCCCCACCTTCCAGCAAGGGGAAAATTAGAGGTACATTTTTCTTTCAGTTTTCCTGGTACATAATGATTCCGTTTTTAAGTGTTTATCACCCACCGTCTCCTATACACATTACAGTCCTTTTTCACAGCAATTTTGTTTTGCCGATAAGAAAAATACAAACCCAAGATTAAGTGATTTAAGATCTTGAGATCAGTAGCTGCTGCTAATAAGTACTGCTCTCACAACTTCTTTATGTTTGACAATGTTACCAAAAACTCTCTCGTCTGGGAGAATCACAGCATGGTACAGGCAGTAGAAAGGCTCCTTCAGGTCCCCAGCTGAGCTCTTCCCCACTTTTCCACCCCACCTCTCCCAGGGGACCTTCCACTCTCCACCCAGGCAGCCAGGGTGTGGCACACCAAGACTGGGATTACAGATGAGCTCCTAATTTATGATCTGGGTTTTGACCCCGAGTCCTGATTTTTACAGAATAGTGAGCTGATTCTGCATGGTGGACGTTTTCTGGCTGTTCCCCAAACCCTTTTCTTTTCTTTGCAAACAATGAGAACCCCTGTCGTTAGGGGTGACTACGTGAGTGGGCTTTGGCCAACGCAGTGTGAGCTGAAATGCACAGCATCACTTCCGGGACGGTCCTGAACCACGTCTCACGCGAGACTTTCCCAGCGTGAGCCTGGAGGCCTCAGGCTAAGCCTCGGGTCTGAATGACTGTGTGGAGCAAGCCTTCCCCTGGCTGTGGCCTCAATGCTGGCAGACCTGTACTAGCAGAATTCACTTTCCCTTAAACTAAAGAGAACAGGGGTTTAAATCTGTTGTAATAGCCAATATTATATTAGCAAAATTTACAGTATGTTTTTGAATTTTTTTACACTCCTGCTGTTTTTGATAATAGATGCTATTTGTTGTTACTTACTATGAGCTGAGTACTGTGCTAAGAGCAGAATATGGGTTTTCTTATTCAGGTTTTACCGAAACGCTAAGGGTAAGTAATACCATCTTCACTCACAAATGAGGAAACTGAGTCTCACTTCCTTTTTTTTCAAGTCTCACTTTCTTGAAGGGAAGTCCAGGTGGTATCGCTGCCAGATGTCAGGAGATGGGTGAGAGCTGAGTCTCCCCATTTGTCAAAAGTCCTCTCTGTGTTATGCCTCAATGCTGGCGTGCTGTCTCTCCCTGGACCATCTTTTCCTTCCTCGGTGTCAGCAAGAGCCGCGGAGTAGTTTGACCCTACCTGGGAATGTTTAGTCATTAGGAGGAGAACAAGCATTTTTTTTTCATCCTGTCAAACTTACAGCGACTGCCCTTCGCCAATCCTGTTCCAGGGTGGAGCAGTGTGGCTGCTCTCACAAGGGACACGAGAGTGGCATTGCTCTCCCGGGCCTGTCAGGGCACACATGTTTCACCGTCCTTCCGTTCAGGCGGGCTGCAGCCACAGTGTGCTGAAGTTGTCACTCTGTCTGAGGCCAACGCTGGGTCTCTTCTGAATCAGAGGACCTGCTCGCCAGCACCACCTACCCGGCTGGCCAGCTTAGGGAGGAAGACATGTACCCCGAGCAGCGCAGAGGGCTGGGACCCCGTGTGGGGGCAGTGGGCAGTGTCCCGAGGGAAGGACAGCCCAGTCTTGAAGCGCGGGTCCCCCTTGCTCCTCAGACTCCGGTGTACATCACTGTCCGCAGGCATCTCCTCATCCCTGGTCCTCTTCTAAGCCCACCACCCCCACAGGGTCAGGGAAAGCGCACCCCAGGCCTTTGGCTCTGGAGCTCACACTGGAGGAAGGAGCACATCGGAAGCACCAAATGAAAGGGGATGTTTCAGAAGGAGCATGAAGAAGAGCAGCCGGGGAGGCCTGTGTTGGTTCTGAGGGTGATACCATTTCTCAGTTGAGCTCTAATGAACAGCTAAGGTCTGTCTTGGTCCAGGGGGCCATGGTTATTTCTGTCCCAATGCTCAGGTATTTATAAACTCAATGAAAAAATAGCTATTCTGTGTACCCGCCTCTGTGCAATCCTCCAGCAGCCCCAAACTCTCTAGAACTCCCACAGACTCTCCTTCCATGACTTAACAAAAGAGGCACTAGCAGGGGCCACGTAGGAACCCCAGTCCTCGCCCCTCCACTCAGGCCAGAGTCAAATCTGGCTCTGGGACCCCCTGATGCAAGCCACCCCTGTCTGATGCATGGAGGGTCCCTGCAAAGTGAGTGACATGGTAAGTTATATTGATAGGATATATATATATTCTTTCATATTTGGGGTGTGATTTGGGTGATGAAAAATGCAAGGTCACAATATGGAGGGAGGACAATTGAAGGACAATTAGTCTCAGGCTTCAACAAGGAAGACTCCCCAACATACATCTTTAGTGAATGGAGTGCTTGTGTGCGTGCTGCACAATGAGGTGTGTGCTCTATATAACGAGGTGCAAGTCATAACAGTAGCCAGTGAGGCTCCATCTGTGGGGGCTTCCGGTGGGCACTTCCTGTCTCCTGAGCCTGGGTTTCCTTCTCTTCCTCCTCCTCCTGCAGGGATGAAGCCTTTGCTCGGTGTTTGGTGGATGCCTGCTGAAGAGGCTCTTGTGTTTGTGGCTATGTCCCTGCCACCCACTGCCACCCATGAGGTTCTGTTTTGCCCAGCTCTAGCCCAGCACACGGTGCAGACTTAAGGGGCTCTGGATGGCCTCTGCAGGGTGAGAACTGGTCTCTGTCCTCAGCACGTGAGCGTCTCGATGGGCTTGTCTGGGATGGACACATACAGAGTTAGCCGACACTATGCGGTCGATGTGAGTGGGGAACGACTGGGCTGTTGATGTGTCAGAGCACCTATGGATGGGTTTTCACTTATACCCTGTGTAAAATCCTGCTTGGTATACATGGAAATTTTCCAAACCAGTTTGTGCCCTGAATTCTGGTTCTCTCTCTGACTTCCCATGGGTGGAACCTGCAGAAACAGCTGTGTGTGCCTCTGACCTGCCTTTGGCTTCATCGCCTGTGCCCTTCCACTGGGGCTTTGGGCTCATTTTCTGGGTCTCACCTCTCCCACTTCACTGTAGAATCACTTTTCCTGGCTTTGACCCTTGCTGCTTTGTAAGGAAGTTCCTTTTGCTCATCCTCGGGACCCCATCCTCTCTCCCATTTCTAATTGCCTATTATCGGCCACAAGCTCTGGGACCCTGGTCCTCATTTCCATTCACCTGGGTGGCAGAGAAGAAGAGCATGGAAAGACCTGCGTGTGAGGCCTGCTTGGCACCCTCCTGGGCCTGTCTTTCTTGATTCTCTTCCGGAACTGCACCGCCTGCACCATAAGCATCGAGTGCCGAATAAGTGAATGGAAGAAAGTACACAGAGATGGAGAAGGCTTACTAGGAGCTAAAACAAAAGAAAAGTTCAGGAGCTGTTCTCAGTACAGTTCTCTTAGGTTGACAACTTGGTAGAAGTGTGAAAACAAATTAAGCCAAAGAAATACCTCCCCTGAGATACTTCATTACTTTCCCCATCTAGGTGTGGATGCCATTAGGGTAAATTATTGCCTCTCAAATATTTTTAGCTCAATGCCCATTTCTGTCTGCATTTGCCTTAGAGGTACATGTTTTCAACTAAGTAATAGGACATACAAATTAAATGCAATTTCAAATTTAAGCCTGTACAAGTGTCACTTACCAAGTCCCCCCGATAGTCCCAGGGGGAAGCCCATAGCACTGTTGGAAAGTATATTACTGTGCTTGGTTCCTATTATTTAGTCCAAGAGATTCTTATTAAAATAAAAGCCAGCAATAAGGTTAATACTTTACATTCTGTGCAAGCACAGTGCACGTTTGGGCTGTAACAGATTTATTTTTCATATCCTTCTCTTTTTTTTTATTTTACAATGCACATGTTGACATATACATATAAACATCCACCTAGGACATTTCAAGATTGAAGGGTAGCATGTACTATAATTTAAAAAAAAATGAAAATGGCTATAGAAAAAGGCTTCCATACTCAGGAGCCTAGAATTCAGGCTGGAGCTAAGCTAAGGCCTGGTACTGTGGCCTGGAATTCCTTGGTGGCCCTTGCTGGGGTGGATTCTCAGGGAAGATGCTCATGATTTGACACTGTGACTTGTGACTCTCTTTTGACTTATTCGGTTTTCCTTCCAATCCCAGCCACCCAGAGTCTAACTGGGTCTTCCTACTCTGGGGCTGGTTACTGTAGATCTCGTTTCCCAGCCATATCACTTAGCACAGCCCAAAGTGAGCCAGCTTGGGTCCTGGACCATGAGCATGTGTGTGGGAGGGGCCACGCTGACTCGGTTCTGCTTTCTCAACAAGACCATGACGCCCAGTGCAGAGTAAGCGCTCAGTGCCTGAGGCCTGGTTGACATCATCTGGGATCCTGAACTTCGTCACCGACCTGGACCCCAGCTTTTTCCATCAGTAGATTCTTTGCTTCTCAGTCTCATTCCACGGTCCTTTGCATCTCTGGTATTATCTGTGCATAATGCTGGGTCTACTTTTGTTCCTCTGGCATCTGATAAGTATTCTTTATTAAATTTTTTTTCCAGACAAATATGACAAGAAGACAAAATAAAGATTCATATGACCCTATTGACAGTTAAGGTGCATCACAGAACCTCTTCAATTGTTTACTCACCCAGAAAATGAAGGAATAGATTAAATAGTAGAATTTGTCTCTTCCACATCCTTGATTCTCTATTTTGGATTCCATAAGAATTAGGACATAGACTATTAGTGGTAATGACTTTAAAGTAGCAGCTGTATGAAGTTCTTATGTGATTCTATGGTCAGGTGATGTAATATTTCTGTACAATATTTGAGTAGAGGTCTTTAAAATCATAAAATGATTTTCTTGCAAAGAAGCTGTTTTCTTTATGGCATGGACAGCATGGACAGGCCATGCTATAGTCTTGGAAGGCAAAGCACGTTGTTATGGTTTGTGTCTAGATGTCCCCCCAAAGCCTCATGTGGTAAGAGATAGCTGGATCTAGAGTGTGCGGTTACTAAATTAATCTATTGATCGGTTTGGCATGGTTCTGCTGGGATCAAGGATGTGAAACTAAA
>PVJO010010327.1:0-64802 GCA_004026905.1 Hystrix cristata
TCCCCGGGCAGCTGGAAGGGAGAAGGCGGTGATCTCAGCCGACAGCCATGCGCGGCCCTCCGCCCACCGACCCTCCACCTCGAACCAGCTCTTCCTTCCCTTCGCCCACGGTGGAGCCGGCCGCACCCGAGGGCTCTGCCTCAGGGTCGACCGCTGACCCAGGAGCGCAGCCCACCGGCCAGATGTGTTCCCCGACGCCACCCTCGCCGGCACCCTCTGACAGATGAGGACACTCAGGTGTCTCGCGCTGACTCTTTCCGAGTGCAGATGCTCTGCTGCCGGGCTCCCGGTCTCCGATCCGGAGTGTCCCTCGACTTCCCGCAAAGCACGTGCTCCCGCCAGCTGTCCCAGCCTGCTGACCCAGCACTCGCCCCGCCTCTGCCGGCCACCTCTGTCTTCCCCGTTCCTTCCCTCCAAAGTGCTGGCATCGGGCAACAGCAGAAACTCATCTGGGGGACGGGCGAGCTGCGGCCCAAGCAGTCATAAGGGAGCACGTTCCAACTTCTTTCCTTCGATGGGGATAATTTGGCTTTAGAATCATTTACTTCCTGGTTCAAATTCTGGATCTGGCCCTTCCTGGCTGTGCAACCCTGCCTGGCTATGGTGACGAAGGAGGAGGAAAGGATGAAAAGGGTGACGCGGAGGAGGAGGGCGAGGAATTTTTTGATCCTTTTTGCAAATTGGAATCAAGGGCACTAATTTGACCCAAATTTCCCTCCCACCGAGGTCAGGCACAACAGAGTTGCAAAGCACAGTGCTTTAGAGCTGCCCTGTCCGATACAGCAGCCTTGAGCCACACATAGCTATTTCAATTAGAATCATAAAACTTAAGATCCAGGTTCTCGGTGGCACTCGCTTCACGTCAAGGGTTCCCGGGTCACATAGGGCCTGGCGATCAGACGGCACAGATGGGTCCTAAAGGGCCGGGCAATAGTATGGGCCCCTGCACAGACTGCCTAGATTCCAACCCTGGCTTTCCAGCCATAGTATTCTGGGCAAGTTACTTAGTTCTCATCTGCCTCAGTTTCTCCATCTGCAAAATGGGGGTGATGGTACTACAACTTCTTAGAGTTGTTATAAAAATTAAATGGATTACTACTTGTAAAGCATTCACAAAGCGCATGGCATACCACAAAGACTGTCAAATGCATAAAATCAGATCACACATTACAGAAGTTGGCATTCGGTGTCCCTATGTGCAGATGTCAGGAAGGGCGTCCTCCAACACACATTACTACCTATCATATCCCAGATTCCATAGCAAATGAGTCACCATGTGTGGGCGCTCCTTCAATTTATATTTGAGCATAATATACGTAACAAATATTAATCCAAAGAAGTCGAGAGGCAGATGTATCAAAAGCCCGAGTTCTGAAAGCTAGGACTGCTGACCTCTAGCTGTCACCCAGACCTTCCTGGCGGCCAAGCTTAAAAAGGAAAACCTGGCAGATGGTTTTATTCTTGTCTGATGACCAAACAAACTGATGTGCTTCCTCTTACCCAAGAGCTGATCAAAACTGAAATCCTGATAATACGTGTGTATCAGTGTGGATATTGTCAAAGTCCACGGGCAAACCTCTGTTCAGACAAATTCCTAAATTTCTGAATTCCTACACACATCAGTTTTAGCTCTCCTGGGGTGAGCGTCTCTCTCCCTGTATCCTCTGCCCCCAAGATGGAAATGTTTTCCCTGACCTTGACCCTGACCCTTTTCTTCATGAAACCAGTACTGTGTGTTCCCACCGTGTCCCAACCTAGCACACCTCTGGCCCTAGCAGGGGACTCTACACAGGGCTTTGTGGCCCTCCTTGTCATAGAACTCCGTAGTGTCCCCCAGTTCTCAACCAGGGGAATGAGGTCACAAGACTCGCCAAAGAGACAACCAGCTGCTGGACCAGGGACAAATGCCCGGATATCAGGGTAGTGCATGCAAGGGCCAGAGATCTGAACCGCACTTGGGCCTGGCTCAAGGCAGCCACTGGACTGCAGGCCAGGGGGTTAGAGAGGAGCCTTAGAGATGCGGGGTGTGACTGCCAACAAGATCAGCCTTGGGCTAACGCCATCCCCACCCGTGTCCACGGAAGCGCCCACCAGTCTGCCCATCTCGCCCAGCGTCCTGCCCGTGGTGCCCCTAGCCAGGCTGGCATCGCAGGGAGCCATCTAGAAGCCTGGGATGTGGCAATGTGAGGTGTGAAGCAGTCCTGTGGTGTGGCTGTGCCCAGGACTGGCCAAGCAGGCTTCCCTCCTGCACCCTGTCCCAGTGGCTAAACTGGTCTCCAACCAAGAGCAGAAGCCTCCGCCCACAGACAGGTCCATTTGGGAAGAGAGCTCTTGAGAGTCAGAAAATCTCCAAGGTCCAAAGCCAGGAAACCATGATGATGAATGATGGGGAGGGGAGGGGATTTGGTTCAAAGTCCTTGCTCATGGACTGAAGTGTGTCACCCTCTCAAACCCTTATATTGAAGTCCAATCCCCAGAACCACAAAATGTTACTGTGTTTGGAGACAGGCCCTTGAAAGAAGTAATTAACGTGAGATGAGGTCATAGGTCAAAATCCAATTTGACAGGTATCTTTATAAATAGAGATTAAACCAGTTGTGGTGACACACACCTGTAATCCTAGCACTCTGGGAGGCTGAGGCAGGAGGATGGAAAGTTGGAGGCCAGCCTGGGCAGCTTAGCAAGACCCTGTCTCAAAAACTGAAAAAGGGCTGTGAGTGAAGCTCAGACAGCAGGCCGTGGGTTCAATCCTCAGTAAGGGCGGGTCAGGAGACAGGCACCCACACAGGGAGGACTCAGCAAAGAGAAATGACCATCTACAAGGAGAGACAACTTAGAAACCAACTTGTAGTTGTGAGAGGATAGATTTTTGCTGCCTCAGCCCCCAGGCTAACGATCAGAGCAGGCTCAAAGCCCTGACAGCTCCACCATGAATTGGACCGCACACCCCAAACACGGCTGCAATGCCTCCCATCGCTCAGGCAGAAGGGAAAGAGAATGAGCACGCACCAAAGGCCTCAGTGCTGACCTCCCATCTGGCACCCCATCTCAGGCCCCCACCCTGTAGGGCACAGTCATCCAACACGGGAACCAGGAACCCCTGCAAGGGAAGCCGCTCGGGGCTCTGTCCCAAACTGAGTCTGTTTGATTTCAAAGCACAGATCCTGGGTCTGCACCATGTACCCGAACAGATACAGGGCATCCTTAGCTAGAAGACACAAATAGAGGCTGGGTGGCCATGAGGCCGAGGGTAGCAGAGAGGCTCCCCATCTGGTGTCTGTCCCCAGGCATCCATGAGCTGGGCACAACCTCCTGCAGTCTCCAAGAGAATGGCCCACAGCAACAGCAAAGAACAGAGGCCCAATGAAGGAACATTAAAGATGGAGACCCAAGCTGGGGCCAAGGACCAGTAGAGAGAGGAATGTTTGGTCCACAGCAAGGATTGTTCCCTAAAACTCCGCCCTCCCAAGGCTTGGCAGACCCGCGCTCCAGGCTAACAACCAATACAGTTACTCGGGCTGGGTGCTCTGCTTCAGGGCTCAGGTCCCTGGATCATTATCCCCAGTCACAACTCCTCCCACCCAGAATGAGTGACCCGAACGCCGGAATTTGGCACAGAGGCATGGAGAGGTCAGTTGTTTGCCCAGGGACCCGGAGTTTGTCTCCAGTGAGACAGGACTTCCAGCCCTGATCTCTGGAGCCGGTACTCCATTCCCAGCCATGTCCTTGCACTTGGGGACAATTTTAGAAGTCTCATTGTTTTAGCTATAAAGAACGAATAATGTGCATCCACAGCAGGAAGGGAAATGCTGCCAACTACCAGTCACTACCACCAAGCGCAGATGAGAATCTACTTCCTGTCATCAGGCAAAGCAAGGAGCACCAGAAGCTGGGCTGGCCTGGAGGAGAGAGTCGGACCCAGAGCTGCGAGGCCGGGACCCGCATGGCAAGGTCAGAGGTCCTGACCGTGCAAGCTCTGCCCCTCTGCAGGCGACTGCTCTCTCCGAGGGGCCAGTCCTGGAACGCTTCTGGAGTCCCCCTCCTGCAGGAGCAGTTAGGAGTCACAGCTCATTTGCTTAATTAAAGCATGCTGCTAAAATTAATCAACCATAAAGCAGTGGTTTATCATGGGGAAATGCTTAAGAGTCATCAAATGAAAAAGTAGAGGGTGCGCTGTAATGTCCACATTGTTAAAATCCTATCTGTGCTCACATAAATGGATGTATCACA
Organism: Hystrix cristata; assembly: GCA_004026905.1. Taxonomy (NCBI): domain Eukaryota; kingdom Metazoa; phylum Chordata; class Mammalia; order Rodentia; family Hystricidae; genus Hystrix; species Hystrix cristata. Next base: position 4,231 of record PVJO010010327.1, read on the forward strand.
ATGGACATCTGTTTACCCTTCTCTTGGCAACAGGGTCTTAATTTTCCTCCGGACTCCTGGAGCTACGGGAGGCCGCACCCAGAGCCTGGACACAGAAACGGTGGGCAGACAACATGGCTGAGAGATAGAGAGAAACTGAGTCCCAGGGACACAGTTGGAGACACTAGGTCAAGCTGCAGCCATGTGAATCAATAAATCTCTTTGCTTAACCCATTCTGCTAAAAAATTCATTGGTGTATATATGCACAAAAAATAAAACAGCACGTGCAAATTTAATTACACCCATCCTCATTTAAAACAGTTTACAGCTTCCTTTGCTCTTAAGACCCCACCATATGCTAGGGCCTGCACATCCCTGATCCCAGGTGTCTTCTGCAGCCTCATCATGATTCAGGCTTTCTTTCTACACTTATTTGCTCCCTTCTGCCACAGGGCCTTTGTACACGTTATTTCCCCCTCTTTGAACATTCTTACCTCTCATCTTCAGTCACATAGCTTTGTTTCCAATCCTTCAGAACTGGGGAGAGAGAACTTGATGAGGTGGTCTGGGACAGCTTTATTGCGATTTTCCCTGAGGTATGTACTTGACATGGTGATTTTCACCACATGTGGCCAGGAAGGCACGTCCTCTACTAGTGAAATGATCCCGAATCACACGACAGGATTAAAGTTTAGTGATCCCAGGAACTACAGGCAGCCTGGTCACAGTAGAGATGACACGAGGTTCTGCCGAAGTCAGAAGACGTGGACTGGGTGGCTGGAAATGGGCATCGGGTCCATCCCCAGAGCTCACTCACTCTGGGTGGGATTGTGAGCGAGTACCTGTGACTCACAGGGCTTTGATTTCTCCATCCACAAAACAGTAGACCAGCGGTTTCCAAAATGCTGCAGGATTCTGGCTGCAAATCTTACTTGTTCTCAAACAAAATCAGAAGCAGAAGTTCAGTGCAAGATCAGATAAAAGCAGAGCTCTGTCCATTTGCAGCTCCTTTGGCCGGCTTGCCAGCCACTCCAACACTCACGCATGCGCACAGGCGCCTACATGGACGCATACGTGCGTGCACCGGTACGTACGTGCGTGCACCGGTACGTACGTGCGTGCACACACATGCGCAAATGCAGTGGCCGCCTCTAGATTTCTAGAGGCGCTCTGGGCTCACCTTCTGCGAGCTACAGACGGATCATCTCAGAGACATGCCCGCTTCAGACAACCTCTAACTTCAGTAAACTTGTTTATTTTTATATTAACTTTGCTCAATTCTCATGTTTTCCCAACTTGTGCTTTATTTCACTCGTTTCTTCAGAGATTGTGACTGGTCAGTGAAAAGGACCATGTGCCGGGCATGGTGCTGGGAACACGGGTACCCGAGATCAGCGCAGCGTTGCCTTCGACTCTTGGTCCTCAGGGAAGGAAAATCTAAACCAGCGCTGACGCAGATGGTGCGTGACTATGGCGGCAAGTGCCGGGAAGAGAAATTCTGCAGACTCAGAGAACAAAGCTCCAGGCGGGCAAGTGACAGACAGGGTGAAGACATGGAGGCTCTGTGGAAAGGAAGAGCATCCAGAGAAAAGCACGGCAAAGCAGGGCAGGCGCCTGAGGTCAAGGGCAGGGGACACGGGAGAGCGGGAGTGGGCTGGGAGACTGTTGAGGCTGGTCTTAAGAGAAAGCTGAAGACTTTAAAAAGTCTAAGACTGGGGCTGGCCCACATACCTCAGCAACATTTACTGAGCTCCTACTGTGTGCAGTCACTATTCTAGACCTTGGGGAAGAAACAGCTGTAAAAAAGAGGGGAAGCTACGGTCTTCTTGGATTCGCATTTTAATGGGAGATAAAAATAATCAAAACCAAACAGGGAGGTTGTCAGATGCGAGCAAATCCGGGCTTCAGTGGAGGCTGAAATTTGGAGGGTAGGTGAGATGGACTCTTTAAGAAAAAGAAATTTAAAAATGTAAATATCAGTTTAAGCCCCGAAGCCTGAAACCCACTAGCAAGGTTGCTTATGACTGACGGGGTGGGAAAAATTCAAGCACAGGGGGCAGGGGCATTGGGAGGGGGCTGAGATGATGATGGGGTGACAGACAGGGCCTCAGTGACAGGGCAGCCTCAGGGAAGTCAGCAGGAGTTTGAGGGGTCCACAGGGGAGTGTAGGGAAGAGCACCCAGACAGAAGGCGCAGTCTATGCCACCAGAAGCCCGCCAGGAGGAGGCCAGTGCCAGTGAACAGAGCAGAGGGCAGCAGGGAGGAGGAGGTCAGAGAGGAGCCCGGGTCAGATTGGGATCTTACAGGGTCCTTGGTGGGGAGGGGTGGAAGCCCTGGGACCAGCCTCCCAGCCCACTTCAGACAAAGAGGCTGCCCAGAGCCTGAGACACAACAGCCCATGACACAGACAGCAACAGGGGCACATGTAAAGGATGCCTGTGATGCCAGCTGCATGGGAGGCTGAGGCAGGAGGATTGCAAGTTCGAGGCCAACCTGTGCAACTTTGATACTGTCTCAAAATGAAAACGGGTGGGGATGCAGCTCAGTGGTAGAGCACTTGCCTAGTGTGCGTGAAGTCCTGGGTTCAATCCCAGCATCAGAAGAAAGGAAGCGAGATCTCAGCACAGCTAAGTAGGTAGCAGGTAGGAAATGGGGGAAGAAGGCAGTGAGGACAGAAAATCCCATGAAAATTGTTGACCAGTGAAATCGTGCTCTTCCACAGGCAGATGAAAGGTTGGCTTATCGCTCTCAGAGGTGGCAGGGCCTTTGCAAAGGCCCTCTGCATCCCTAGCCAGCACATGAGCGCCCAGGAGCCCCATGGCGGCGTGGGGGTCAGGAGTGAGGGCGGGGCCTTTTGGAAGAGAGTAGGGTCACCCTGCTGTGGTGTCCCAGCCATGGGACACTGTGTCTTTGACTGGCTTGGCCTGGACTTCTGCTCAGCCAGGGAAGGAAGAAACCCCGGCCAGCAGGTAGGAGGTGGGGAGGGCTTGAGGTTTGGGGGGCAGAACAGACCCGAGGATTGAGCCTCAGGCTGTCGCAATCTGAGCTTCTTGGGCTGTCAGGCAGGTGGCACCGCCACAGGCCCTGGCCATCCTGTTCCTGACAGCTCACCTGTCATGGCCCATGGCAACTTCCAAGCAGCTGAGGCAGCCAGCCATTCGCATCCTCCAAGGCCAACAGGCTGCTGGCTGGAGCGTTGCTCACCCTCCCTGCCCCGGTTGGGGACAACTGCCAAGAGATTCGCGGTCCCTGGGCAAGTCAGAGGCTGACGACCCAGGTGCCCGTGTTGCAGCTTGAGCACCTTGTGTGGAGACAGCAGATGGCTCCGCCAGGGGCCGAAAACGTGGCTTTTTGTCTCGGCACTTTGAGCTGTGTGTACTATGAACCTCCTTTTCCTCCGCTGTCAGTGGGCATTGTACTAATAGTGCCATCTCCCAGGGTGGCCATGAGGGTTCGGTGTCCTGGATAGAAAAGTGCTCAATAAGTTATTATTTACAGACCCAAATACAAGGCTACCAGGCTGGTAGTCGCAGGGCAACGGCACTGATGGTTTTAGACAGTAGCTGGAAATCCAGAACACCTGGGGGCCTACCAAAGCGCCTCAAGTTCCCAGACGCTGATCCAAAAATGAAAAGGCCCAAGACTGGGAACTGCTTGTCACCAGAGTCTGGCTCGCTCAGCCCTGGGAAGAGGGAAATGGATCCAGGCAGCTCCGAGACGGGAAATGACAGGCCTCAGCAGGCGCGCCGAGTGCCCTTGGGAGGTGACTGAAGGCTGGTATCCATGGTGGGAAGCCGGCTATGCCCAGGGAGAAGGGCTCCTTCCGTGCGAGCCAGGCCAGGTCAGGACTCCACCTCAGCCCCAGCCAGGAACAGACCCGCCATTCACGCTGATGGGCATAACTGAGAGGCGACTCTCGGGTGGCCTGAGGACTCATGGCCCAAGGATGGGGCCGAGCATCGTGCTCACGTGGGAAGAACATGACCAGAGACTCCCAGGTCTGTCTTGGGAGAGCTCAAGAAAACTAATAATTTGGAGCTTCTCTGTGAGTTTCTACAAACATTAGCCACTTCCACCCACAGGGCCTTAGGAAGAGGCTGAGGACAGAGTTCAGAGAAGCCAAGGCACTGTCTCAGGTCACCCAGCATGTGCATGGCAGACGCAGGCCTCCAAGCTGAGACCGTCTCTCGCTCAGGCCACAGCACCTGGGGCCATGGGACTTCCACCCCCAAGTCATTTGTCTGTCTGTGGGAAGTACACCCAGGCATGCCCTGGTTGAGAAGTGTACAGGCACAGGAAAGCCCCAAAGCACCCCAAGCCCTCGATCACACCTCTGCTGTTCACTCAGGAGTTTGGCCAAGGACAGCCCCACACCTGGGCTCTCTTGCTCAGAACCTGCAGGGACCAAGCAGAGGCCCAGGAGCCACCCAGCTGCTGTCGCTGCCAACCATACAAATCCAACCCGACCGTGACCCCAACCCACAGTGAGTATCTGAACCTTGAACTGAGTGCAAACCTTCCCCATTTACCAAGGCTCAGCCTGAGCCAGGGCTTCACACCTTCCAAAGGCCAAGGCGGCCAACAAATGAAAACCATCCAGATGGACCCGCGCTCCGACACCGGCTCCCACGGACTTAGTGCCCCAAACCTCTCTTCATGGTTCTGAACCTTGGAGGATGAGAAGAGGGTGCTGGGAAACAAGACCAAAATGGGGACGGGGCTTCCCTCAGCTTCGGGGGCCTGGGACAGATGCCAGGTGGAAACTGGTAGGGGTGCTGCCAGCTGGCTCCAGGACCCTGGGGGCCAAGGAAGGAGGCTGTGCCCAGGCCCGGTGGGGACCACCAACTTGTAACCCTGTCCCCTCTGTCCCTGGGGCCTCAGGACTCGTGCTGCACTGGGCTGACTCCAACAGTCCTTTGGGAGCTGGGCAAGCACACAGACAGGGACAGAAGGATGTCAGCACCCAGGGTGTCCGGATGGTGACTTGAAAGTGGGACCATTCAGTGTGCTCATGTGTCTGTCTTCTGGCCACACTGAGGTATTCAGGGACAGGACCGGGTAGTGGCAGGGGACAGGAGCAGGACTCCAACAATCAAAGCCGTGAGAAGTGGCCCTTTCCTCTCTGGCACTGGAAGGCTGGGGCACAAGATCTGGGGCACACAAAGGCACGAGTCTTTCCCCAAAATGAGGCGTCTCCCTGCTCACCAGCACCCTGGGCAGGTGGTCAGAAGCTGTGTCCCCTCGCACAGGGACCAGGCTGCTTCCTGGAGGCCTGCTGGGTAAACTGCGGCCCGAATAGGGCAGGCCTGGGGCTCAGTGGGCCACTGAGGAAGGGGCGGGGGAGGGGGTGAAACCCACTTCACAGGCTCCCACGGTGGCAGGCAGGTTAAGGGGGGTGGGCACTCAACTCCACAAGGGCCCCAGAAGTGAGGTGGAGCTGGCATTGTTGGTGTTGACAACCAACACTCTGCCAATGTAGGTCACCTAGCCCAGCCTCGGTCTCGCTGGTGGGACAGTCAGCTGCTCTCTTGAGAGGAAAGCCTTCCAGAAAGTTCCTGGCCTACCATAGGTAATATAGAGCAAGCCAGGAGGACCCAAAGAGGGCTAAGTTGAAGTCCTCGCTTTATTCCTGTGTCTCAGTCTGTAAAATGGGCATAATGAAGCCAAGATCCCAGCACTCAGGAGGCTGAGTCAGGAGGATTGCTGTGAATTCAAGGACAGCCTGGGCTATGTAGAGAGTTCAAGGCCAGCCTGAACTACATAGCGAGACCCTGTCTCAAAAAGGGAGGAAAGGTAACAGCCAGTACTTCTCGGCACTGGTATGATTCAGTACCTAGAAGACATAGTGGGTGTTGAGTTGAGGTTACACCTGGCATGGTTGGTTGCCGCACACCACCCCAAGGGGCTTGGCATCCTGAACTCCCAACACAGTGCAGTGTGCCTCCTCCAGCAGCGGCTCCAGGTCGGATCCTGGCTTCGAGAGCATGGTCACCCCTCACCGGTTCCACAGGAAGGCGTGGAAGGGCTGGGAAGTCCCAAGTACAGCCGTATTTTCAAACCTCCTCGCAATCCAAATGTCAACACCAATCGAAACAATATGTTTATTTTCAGACCTCCTGCCAGACCGGATTAATTTCTACAGGCTTGAAGCCCATTTTGGAACTGTAATGTCTCAATTTTACAGATGAGAGGAGGAAGGAGGAAAAGCCAAAGCCTTCTTTGCCTCCTTGGTTGGGGGTTGCTGTGGGAAGGGCCGCAGCACAGCAGGTGTGGGGATCAGCCTCGGCCCTGGAGGTCCTACCCCGGGAAACAGCTCTGAGGTCCCCGTCCCTCCCACGCTGTCCTCCTCTAGTCCTGGCCACCACCTTGCTGACATCCGCCTCCTCCTGCTCCGAGAAGTCACCGGTTTCTCTGCCCAGTGAGGTCTGCAGGGCTGGCAGGTAGGTGGGGACATTAGCCAGGTGCAGGAAGATGAAAGCCAAACAGAAGGACGAACAACATTTCTCTGGAGGGTCCACGTGGGCTGCAGATGAGCTCGGACCTGGACGTGTGGCTTGTAGCACAGAGAAGTTGTCTTGAGCCCAGACGCAGGACCCACCCTGCCTCAGACATCCTGGCATGTGCTAGGCATTAAGCCGGCCCTCGGCACCATCTGGAGTCCTCGCTACAGCTCACTGGGCAAGGTGGGCACTGCCGTGATGCCCTCTGCCGACGCCCGAGATCACCAGCCTGTGTGCAGCGGGGTCAGGTGGGAGGAGGGTCTGTCTGAAGGGCTCGTTCTAGAAAAGTGGACACCAGTTTTCCTGGGGAAAGTTTTCCTTGGGGTAACCTTTAAGATGTCCCTATTAGAAGCAGAAGAGGCAGCCAGTTTCCCCTGGAGACAGCAGAGGAGATCAGACAGGCTGGACTCTGAGGTTTACTCAGTACTTTTTGGAACATTCCCCTCTACTTGCTGTCCAACCCAACCTGGCTGGAAAATGAACTCAGCCTAACCGCCCCTCAACAAAAGGCAAATTCTAAGACACTGTGAGAAACGTGCAAATCTCTGAGCTTGCTTTCCTGACTGCAAGCCCCACCATTCCAGAGCTCCTCTCCATCCTTCAAGATGAAATTATAAGCCGGGAGTGTTGGTGAACGCCTGTAGTCCGACTGCTCAGGAGTCTGAGGCAGGAGGATTGCCTGATCCCAGGAGTTCAAGACCAGCCTGAGCAACATAGCAAGACCCCATGTTAAAAAAGCAAGCAAACAAAAGGTGCAGTTATAGTGCTACCCTTCCAAAAAGCTTTCCCTGACTTTTTCATGCTTTGTCCCCTGGAAAGCCCTTTTATTTCTCTCCTGGGTGAAGCGGTTTGTGTGTCTGAAATTGAAAGTATTATGAGTTTTGCACTCAGGAAGCCCTCAGAAAAATCTGTACTGAAAGAACAAATTGAGAATGAGAATGTGGTAGCACCTGGTGGGCCCATTTTAGAGATGAAGAAACCGAGGCTTGGAAAGTTGAGCTGACCAGCCCCAGGTCCCATAAGCAGCAGCACTGGTTCATGGTCCAGGTCTCTTTGCATCTGGACCTAAATTCAGATTCAGGAGCAGTGACTGTGCCTACCTGGGACCCTCCCCAGGGCCTTTGCTTCGCCTGCCACTGTGGGAATCAGACTGCACTATGTGTAAAGCCAGCCGGACAGCCAGGGCCAGCCTGGGTCCTCCCTCTCCAAGGTGCACCCAGATGGCCTGCCCAACTCTTCCAAAGGCTGGGGATGGGCCTCGGGGTCCCGGACACACCCAGAGGGTCCCTGAGATTGTAGCAGCTGGTCCTCACCCCTTGTCCTGCGATGGGGAGACAGCGGCAGCAAATGAGAGAAAAACCACGCCCTGAAAAAGGGGTACGGCCGAGTACCTGGGAAGAAATGAAGACTACAGTCTTCTTCAAGTGAATGAACTGAGTGCCTGCGTGTGCTGCTCCAGGACATCAGCGCCTGGCACACCGGGAACACTCCGCAAGTCCTCACTAAACAAAAACAGATGAAATTAGAAATAGGTTTCTTTCCCACACCGGAACTGTCATCTCCCTCACCGGAAGCAACCAAATTCACATTCTTGCAGGTTCTGGGAAGTCTAGGGACCACCCTGGGAACTCCATCCTGGGGCGGTCAGCAGCCCTCGGGGCCCACGGAGTCTTGTGCCCAGGGCAGAGCTAAAAGCTGCTCGGCACTCAGGGCGGGCATGAGGAGGGAGTGGGAGGCCACCGGACAGGCCGGGTGGATCCGGACTCTGCAGCTGGGGTGCGACCGCAGAGGACTGGACACGGGATGGTGCTGGGCCCACGGGTTCCTCCACCCACTCTTTAGGGGCGCCCTCTTCTCCTTCATCCATCTTTAGGGATATAGGAATAAGTGAAAGGAGACAAAAAGAAACAGAAAATCCATGATCCGGGTTATTTTCTGTGTGCATTTGTTTGGTTGGTCTTATATTGTGTGTGCCCACATGTGTTCGTGTAAGTGCAACACACTCCTGGAAGCACAGGTCAGAAATCTCTGATTTGGTCGCTTCCGGTGAGGGAGACTACAGATCCAGAGTGGGAGAAAAAAATAATTTCATTTCTTTTTATTTAATAGGCACTTCCGGGATGTTCATTATGTGCCAGGCACTGTTCTTCTAAGTGTTATATACATATTAACTCATTTATATATATTTTTTTAATTTCTGTAGTTTTAGTTTCTTCCCAGGTTGCTTTTGCCATTAAAAATGAGTTCATAGGCTGGGTGGGGGTCAGCTCAGTGTGGTGACTGTGTGTTCGGTGTGCATGAGGCCCTGGGTTCAATCTCAAGCACCCAAAAGACAAAGTTACAACAAAATGTGTGCTTCTAATTCACACAGCTAGCCCACCCGGAATCCTCCCTAGCCGTCATCTCTCCTTGTCAAATAATAACCCCTTTTATTCGGCACTCCCTGCCCCTGGAGCTTTCCACTGTACAGTGTCCTGGGCCAGGCCCAGTGACCTGCTCCGCAGGAGACAGAGAGGTGACACTATCACATGGCACACGGGGCCGGCATGTCTGCACATGTGTTGCAAACAGAAACCCTTCTCTGTTCTTGAACCAAACCAGGTGGCAGACAGAGAGCCAGACAAGCCACGCTGACTTGTTAAACCTCAAACCAAAATGACCCAAATCCTATTTTAAAAAGAAAAGAATAGAAACCCAAAATGCCTATGGAACCAGAGCTATTTCCCCCTCCAAGTGGGATCCGCCTTCTGTTTTTCTTAAACAGTTCAATTAGATCATTCCTCACATCTCTGTCTGGGATCTATTTCAGAATCTCTGGGCTCTGCGCTGGAATCCACTTCATTCATAGAGGTGGGGCTCAAAATTTGAGATCTGCCAGGGCCAGGGTTCTTGGTGACTCAGCGGTTATAAACAGCTCCAAGTCCCCAGATTCCACTTCCTAGGGCTGCCACAAAATGAAGCTGCTTTAGGAAGGGGTCCTCGGAAGCTATGGCCACAGAGCGCACCCCACTCCACGAGTAGCTGAGGCCTCAGCAGACAGCACCCCAAAGCCCTGTCCCACAGGGCTCTTCCAAGCCATTTAGAGCCCCGATCTGAGTCCAGATGCCTCGGGCTTGTTCTGGGCTCTGAAGGCCGTAAGGGTGGGGAAAAGCAGGGCTGTCCCCAGCCGCCTCCCTTCTGAGCCTACACCTGCCTGAGCTGCCAGTCGTAGACACCAGGCTTGCCCTGGCTGACCGCAAGATCAAGGCTGCTTCCCCCAAGGCGGGGGGTCTGAGGTAGCAGACACAGGAGCTGGGCTTAGCTGGGGTGTGGTATGTGCAGCCAGCCCCCCACCCCCATAGACAAGTCACGTGTCCGTCCAATACGCACACGTGCAGAGGGACTGCCGCAGGCCCCCGCACCATTAGTAGCTGTCACCAGCTTATCTGTCACAGCCTGCTGATCATTGCTTCCACACCAACTTCGTGCCCCATCCTCGCCTCCGACCGGGAGGAGAAGGCTTCACAGGGCACGGTGGGGAAGAGACGCTGGACACCTGCGCTCTGGTGCCCCAAACCCCTCCAAGGAGAAGCAGCCTGCACCTTCCAAGAGGGACAGAGGCTCGGGAGGGAGGAGACTTTCCAGCCGATGGCCAGGAGGCCTTGTGTGAGCACCCAGCTGGTGGTCAGAGCCCACTGAGCATGCTCAGTCTCTCCAAGAAGGTTCTAGAAGGGTGATTCTTTCTCCCAGGCCCAGCTGTCTGCCAAGAGGGAAACAGGGGTCATAAGACAAATCTCTTCTGTAGCCTCTTGCTGCCCCTGAGACCAGTGTCTCTCAGTGACCCCGAATCAGATCTGTCCGCAGCCTCGCTGGGAGAGAAGGCTCAGGGCTGGGGCCCTGTCTCAGGCACCAGGCTTCGTCTCCTGCCATGATTCAGGAAAGGGCTTTTCCTTGAAATGGTCCCAGCCTCAGAGGAGACTGACCACTGCAAAGCCTGGCAAAAACCCGCTTTATGGGCCCAGGTGGCTCCAGCACCCACCAACTGACAGAAGGCAGGAAGATTCTAGAACTCAGAAATACTCCCAGAGTTACATCCGGTGACGGAGTCCCGGGAAGTGCAGATCACAGGTCCCAAAGGCGACCAGCAGCCGCTCTGTCCTGGCCTCCACCCCCACACACCCTGCTCAGCCTGCAAATACTTCGCATTCTTCCACATTAGAATGGCCAGTCCTGATCTGGGCTAAAACGCAATCTCAATCGAAGACGAAAATCCCCTGGCCTAAGGGAGGCACCCACTCCTACCCCCAGCCTCTCGGAAGGAGATGGAGACAGCTCTCTGCGGGCTGTGTCTGGCCTCTCTCGCCAGCTCCCGTTCTCAAGGGCGATCGATTGATGGTGGTAACCCGTAAGTATTGCTAATAATTATCCTGAAAAAAGCAAATGCTACCTGGACATTGCTTACCAACCTGTCACTTTGGGCGGCTGATTTCTGGGCTAGGGAAACACAGAGACTGTCGCTCTGGGTTTGTCATTAATCTTCACAGCAGATGTGTGTAGTTTTGTTGCCGAACATGAATGAAAAAGAAAAAAAGCACTTAACTACGGAGCCGGGGCTCGAGTCTGCTCTAAAATGCATACACAATTCATAATGATGCGTTTGATTAACAGTAAACGAGCATGGAATTCAGAGGGCCGACCCATGTGCCGGCCACATTAACACCAGATGAAACTGTCTGTCATGCGGAGGGATGTGACAAAAAAACCCAAGAGCAGGGACTGTGAATGTGCACCCCGGGGCCATGTGCTGCATGGAGACCCATTTTCTACAAATTTTTTTTTTCTTTTTAAGGGGGAAGGCCAAGCATAATCCACAAATGAACTGAAAGGGGAAAACGAATCCCATTTACATTCACAAGTTAGCTTTGAAAAACGAGAGAGTGCGAGCCCAGTGGAAAAGGTCAATTTCTTTTTCTCTGCTATCCACAGTGGTCAGTTCATAAATCCAAAGGCATCAGGCTGGGGAAATGTTTCTCTGATAAGCCCGCTATTCCGGGAGAGCCATTTTCAAAAGACAACCTCTTTAAACCAGTTGGGCGTTGAAAACAGTGTTGAAAAATAAGAGTCACAGTGACCACGGGGCGATGGGCAGCAACCTGGCCTGTGGCCACCAGGCCCAGCGTGGCACAGTGGCAGAGGTCAGCATTTCGAAAGCCGCACACTTTGCTGCATGTGCAACATCTCAAACCACGGCCCCTGCGAGTCTTATTGAAAACATTATCTTTTCCATCAATAATACCTCTAAGTTCTTTATTAGCAAACTCCCTGGCAAAAGCTGACATGTTTACAGCACGCAGTAAACTTTATGTATCAGCAGCAATATTAAAAGAGAGCAAGAGAAAGGCCCCCGCTCAGTGGCCACAACAAATCATTCCATCTTAAAATGATCAAGTGAGAGGCTAATTGTCCTGAAGAGAAGGACTCCCATCCCATCCACCAGCCAGAAGGAGCATTAACAAAGATGAAAAAAGTATGTTTGAGGATTGGAAACATAAGAATACATATTTAAAAAAAAAAAAAGAGGAAAAAAAAGCAAAAACTCAACTGATATGACCATGTAGGCTTCAGCAGAAACCTGATCTTGAGATGGAATGGTTAACATTTGGGGTTGTTTGGGGAGAATTACTCCAAGCTGTTTTTGTTCAAAATGTATAGATTTAAGGTAAGAAGCGCTGTATAGGCTGGGCAGGTCATAACCACTTTGGAAACAAGCCCCCCATTCCTTTTCAGCTGAGAAAGGTAGGGACGAATTTTGTTTTTCCTTTCTCTATCAGGGTAGCTTTGTGGATTTTCACTTGGAAATCCATTAGAAAAATATTTACTTGCCTTGTTCTTTTTATCACGCTGCCAATGTTTGCTTCTTTGGAATTGTGTTCTTGAAGCGCTTTTCTCCCCTTTTTCCCCCTTGCCTTCCAGCCAAGACGTGTTGACCCAGGAGCCCCAACTTTACCCCAGCCCCTGCTCCCCCAGAAGAAGAACAGCAACTCTGTGGAAATTTTGCTATTTTGCCCTTCACGAAAAGGACGGTTTTATGTGGATCTAATGAAATCCCAGGTTTCCCTTAGAGCACTTGAGAAGTGAGAGCTCCCAGTGTCCAAAGCTTCCAGCCCTACAGAAAATTATTTGTTTTGATGAAAATGGAAATTGATAACATATTTATTTGGGAGGAATCACACCCATGGTCTTATGGGAAGTTTTTTATTTTTTAGCTGTTATTCGGCAAATCTAAAGGGGGGAATTCAGTATCCATTTGAAGCTTCTGGTTTTCATCCATTTTGTTAAATGAGTTTCTCTTCCCCTCAATGTCTGCATTAAACTAGTTTCCTCGAAAAGAGAGAGAGGAGAGAGAAAGAGAGAGAGAAAGACAGAAGAAAAGAAAATTTCCAATTCTAAAAGAGCATAAATACTTCAGAAGAAGAAAATATCAAAGGTATTTCAGGGAGGAAATGAAGATAATTATGTTATAGAAGGACAGATTTTAAAAGGTTTTGGGGGCTCTGCATTTGAACCGAAAAACTTTGGAAACTTGTATTAATAACCTAATTCCTGGGGGCTGTATGTTTGCAGAAATCTGCTCCTCAGTCAGCATTTTTAAATTTCCTTGAGATGTCTGCATTCTTTTCTAGCACCGTAAATGGGTTGTCACATGCCTTCATACCATTTAACAAAAAAAAATGTGTGTGTGTATATATATATATATATATATATATATATATATATATATATGTAATAAGGCAGTAAGGTGTGTTTAAACCAGAAAATGTATCTTCAGGTGAAAACTTTAGTAAAGAAATCTATATGAAGAACTCCGTTTGTAAAGACAGTGGTTGGGGTAGATTAAAAAACTGGTGACAATAAAATGTCATCAGATTCTTATGCTTTTGACATACAGAACATCATCAAAGTCATCCCATATGTTAACATGCTTTTTATATATCTTTTGTATGCAGCATCAATTTAATTTTTATCAACAATGACAGTCTCAATCTCCAAATATTTGTGTCAGGGGCAGGAAAGGGGGTATGCACCCAAAAATACCCTCAAAATTATATACTGATGTCAACACCACGCTTTGGAACTGTTATGTTCTGTGGGTTTTCTTTTGTAGAAACATCTCTTCCCCGGGCTTTTTGTCCGTATATATCTGTATGATTTTTTTTTTTCTTGCAGTAATGTGGACCACAGCTTTTGCCTCCTCCATCAGCAATATCTTTTAATTTGTTCTTTCAACCTCGGAGAAACCATAGTATGTCTTTTTTGGTTGATCTGTGCTGGAAATGAATTCCACAATTTGCAGTCCGTGGCATCCCCTATCCCGTAACAACACAAGATGTGGAAAATGTGCTTATGATTGAAAAATCGCATTTTGAAAAATCCAAGTGTTTCTTCTTTCTAGACTTTTGCTAAGCAGCTTAGTGAACAAATCCAGGTATTGCTGAAGTATCTCTTGGGGCAGAAGAATTTATAAAATAAAATTTTAAAAAGAGCATGATGTACTATTTGTTCTATTTCTTTAGGTAAACCTCAAAAAAGTAAACATTTTCTCCCCTCGATTCACCCACTGCCTGTTTCAGATTTTATGTTTCTTCAGGATCGTGACTATTTATATTTCAGAACTTAAATATCTTTATTTAAACCATACAGTCTCAATCTCCAAAACCCCAGATTTTTAATATTTTGGCGACTGAAATCTGACATGTTTGAAGGTTTGCCTCTCTGCCGAAGTCTCTTGTTAGGCGAAGTAGAAAAACAAACTCGGGACAGATTATAAACTGCCCAGCGCTGGCTGCTAGCACAGCAGAAACACTACTGCGGCCCTCTTTATGCCCTGCCCTGGGGGCGATTACTTTCTTAATAATAAATAGGGAAAATGTAAAATGTTTTCTTTAAATTAAAAATTGAAACGAATTGTTTTAATGAATATCTCTAGTTATGAGGGTAACGCATGCCTTGGTGTGTACACTTTGTGAAGGAAAATTTCCTGTGTGGTTTTCCCTATGAGATCAAAAGGAACTAATTAACTTTTCTATAAGGTAAACAAAACTTTAACTTGAAATATCCCCATGAAGTGTGTGGGAAGTAAGCTTTTGTGTGAGCAAGAGGGAGGCAGGGAGGGGAATGGCGGCCCAGGGAAGAGAGCTGGTTGACTTTTACATTCGAGTCCCCTCATGCTCAAAAGGTATCAGAAACTTCTTACCCAGAGTCGGTCTCCTCCTTTCTTCCCCTTTACCAAAATGATATTTAAATCAAAGGGTGAAACGTTGCCAAGTTCAAATCCCTTCTTCGATTAATAGGGCATTGTTCTGCGGATAGAAAATGCGGTTTTTTTTCTCTAGAGTCCCTTTAAGAAGGAGCATGCAGGAAAGAGTATGGGAAAGGGAAAGGGCTGGGGGCCCTGGCTGTAGAGGGAGGGGATGGGAGCTTCCAGGGGACAGACAGTGCCCCACCTTCAGCCCCCAGGGATAGGTCAAGGCCCCCACCCCCCACCCCCACCCCATCTCCCCAGGACGCGGCTCAGGTTCTCAGCTGGTCACTGAGGAAGCTGCCCAGGCATGGCAAGGGGTTTGGGTTGCCTCTCCTGGGTGCTGACCCCGGCTGAGAATGCAATCAGAAGCTTGCACCCTCCCCTCCCAGGAGAAGCAGCTGCCACAGACATGTCTGTCCCGGGACACAGAGTCCTTGCCTGTTTGTGGTGGGAGGGGTCAGGGCAGAAACCAGCAGCCAGCCCAGAGGCAGCTGGTGGAAGAAGGTCCCAGAGTCCCTGCTCAGCAAGGCAGGACCCCATGTCTACACTGTGTCTGCCCTGGGCCTCCCAGCACCCTGGCGTCCCCAAGGCACAGACCTGGGTCAGGCCCTGCTCATACCAGGGCCACCTGGGGCCCTGGAAGTTGGCTCTGTGGAGGTAGCAGTGACAGCAGCTGACAGGTACACTGTGCCCCAGGTGCCACACTTGGTTTGTGCTTTACCTTCTTAGTCTAGAACCTGACAGCAAATGCTTTGGGTGCTGCTAATAGCGAGGAAACTGAGGCGAGAGCCAAGGCCTGGGGCCCAAGACCACCCAGGTACTTACTCACACGCAAGGTCACTAAGCCACTAAACTGCTAAGCACAGCTAGAGTGCTCGCTTTGGCAGCACATACACTAAAACTGGAGCGCTGCTGGGCTCTTGGCCTCTAAGCTGGTATGGGGGACACTGGGTGTGAGCTCCCTGGGGACAGACCCCACCACAGTGGCACAGGCTGATCCACCTATATGGCCAGCCTGCATGAGTCCTGAAGTGAGTTGATTGTGGTATTAGAGATAAGGGAGTCACTATTTTGTTGTTGTTGTTGTTTGGTTGGCTTTTTTGTTTGTTTTGCAACGGTAAGAATTGAACCCAGGGCTTTTGCACCGAGCTATAGCCCCAGCCCCTTTTTGGGGCGTAGGGAGCACTGGGAATGGAACCCAGGGCCTTGTGGTTGCTAGGCAAGCGCTCTACGGCTTGAGCTAAATCCCCAGCCCCCAGTCCTTTTTTTATTTTTTAATTTTGAGACAGGGTCTTGCTAAGCTTGCCAAGGCTGGGCTCATACTTCTGGTCCTCCTGCCTCAGCTTCCCAGAGTAGAGGGACCCAGTTTAAATTCGTTTATTCATTTACCCGATGTAAGTTCACAAACGGCTCATTTTGTGCAATGGGTGGGGACTAGCAGCTACCCCAGCAGACCATGGGTCTCATCCAGGGCGTGCCTTCAAGAGGACATGGAAGGGCGGGCTTGAGAGCTTGAGGGGTGCCGTCTCTGGGGTAGTCCTTGGAAGAGGCCACAGCCAACTCTCTCCTTAAGTGGCCGCCGGAGGGAGGGAAACAGGAACACAACTTGAATGCTCCAAGCTGAATCCTTTGTTCTGGAGAATAAATTCTCAGAGGGAAAGTGGTGGGCAATAATATTATGCTGGATTCCGTAGCAAGGACACAGTGATGGTCCCTGAGGCCCCATATGGAAGATGAAGCAGACCAGTGCTGTCCCGTTCTGTCGTGACTTTGAGCAAGTTGCTTTACCTCTCTGAACCTGTGTCTTCATCTATTAAACAGAGATAATTCCAGCTACCTCTGATGGGATAAGGTATGTCTAGACCCTATTGGTCAATCATCACAGAGTTAAAAAAAGTCTTCCTTCCTCTCCCCACCCTGACCCTTAACTCTCCTGTACCTCAAATCAGCTTAAATTTAAGCTCTCACTCTACTGGGAATGGTTGGTTATTATAGGAGGTGCCCTTAGCAGAGTACCTTCGTCTGGGCCAGAGCCCTCTGCCTGCTGGTTACCCGTGGCCAGGTCGGCAGGGCTTCGTGGCTAGGTGGGCGGGCCTCTGGGTGTGGGGGGGTCTCATGCCAAAGTGGACAGGGAATCCCTTTTATTTCTTCAGTGGTGAACCCACTCTCAATAGGAGTATTGAGGTACCAGACCCACTCTGTGGCCTGGCTGGTCCTGGACAAAGTCCTTCCTCTCTCTAAGCCTCCTACAAAGCGGGCTCTGGAGCAGATTCCAGGGAAGCCACCAAGACCCAACAGCACCCTTTAGAGTCCAGCAGGGAAGTCAGGAGACAAATACATCACTAGTTGTAGGGGAAGGACACAGCACGGGGGCCCCAGGACTCCGTCTCACCTGGCCTGGGTCCCCCGTGGAGAGAGGTGCCATCAGGAGGGCTTGGGAGCCCATGGGACACAGGGAGGCCCCCAGGACTCAGGCTGCTGGTCCAGGAGGAGGTGCTGAGTGTGGGAGGCAAGACCGCGTGGCTCAGGACCTCCCACGCCACTCTTCTTGTTTCATCCCATGTCCCCATCAAGACCGATGCTATCTATGATCTGAATGCGTCACTTTTCACGGAACACTGTTTAGAAGTGGGGCCTTTGGTACATATAGAGGGTAGAAGAGGTCACGAGGGTGGCTTCAGAAGAAGAGGAAGAGACCCCAGCTAGCACACTTGCCCTGTGAGCCCTGTGTGTTGGGACACAGGCAGAAGGCCCTTGCTAGATGCTGGCACCATGAGCTAAGTAACCCTCTATTCTGTATCAATTACCTAGTCTGTGATATTCAGCTGTAGCAACAGAAAACAGACTAAGACACCAGGGGCAGTGACAGCTTGGATAAGAGCCACCTGTGTCTGCAGCAGAGGGAACATAAGACCTCCCTCCCACACCCCAGAGTCTGCCCCTTGCATTTGGATACTGGTGTTTACCTCGGGCTTTGGCCCATGCTCCCACTGGAGAATGCAAGCTGCTGACTCTGTTTACCAGAAGTAATGCTACACTCTGCATCTAGCGCTTGCCAGGTTTCTGGTATAATCGGCTATATGCATATATTACTTATGCGCAAACACGTAATCTTCTGTACCTGCACACACACGCTTATGCACACCTGCCCCAAAGTGAAGACCAAGTAAATATTCACTGGAGGGAGCTGAAGATATATATATAGCATGGACGTATGCATCTGTTATGAATATATAGGCATCCAGTATGCATGCAGCCAGACACACATGGTTTTATATACAAGGTTAGGGATCGGTTTATGTGAGTGTATACACATATGTAACTTTATTTCCAGTTGGCATCAGGCAGCCAGCTGGCATCTGGTATGAACTAACTCTTCATTCTGTTGGTACCAGCATGTAATCTGGGTTTGTACCACGTGAAAAATAAGACTTGGTTTTCTTTCCCTCCCTTTTCTTCGAAGTGTTGAATATGCAACTTGTGATACTTTTAAGAAAGACGTTCTAAGTATGATCAACTGTTAACCTAATTGTTAACTTAGAATTTTCAAAATTGACCGTGAAAGAAAATAACATTGGTCCTCCAAGTCTGGGGAATGACTGTATTGAAACATACCGGAGTCGAATTCCACCGGCATTTACTGAACCGCTCAGTGTTTACGTACATCATTTCACTGAATCCTCAAGACACTCTGCAAACTGGGCTTTACTCTCACTCTAAGACCGGCGACCCAAAGGAGGCCAGGGACTCGGCCAGGGTGATGCAGGTTTTGAGGGTTAAAGAGCAGAGTTGCAGACGCTTCATAAGTTTCTGATGGATACAATAACCAGGCGGCTTAAAACGACAGAAACCCAGGGGCAACCCTCTGTGTCCCTCGGCTTGGATGACTCGTTCCAGCCCTGCCTCCCCCTTCACGTGGCTTCTCCCCTGTGCGTCTAGGTCCAAATTTCCCACTTCATACAAGGATAGAGCTCATTCTCATGCAGTCTAACCTCATCTGAAATAGGTACATCTGCCAAGACTCTATCTCTAAGCAAGGTCGCAGCCACAAGTGCCAGGAGACAGGATTCTGGGGTACACGCTCACACTGGTGCAGCTGGGATTTGACCCAGGGTGCAGGACGCCGGCTCTCCTGCTCTCTCCAGAGCCCAAGTCCTCCCTGGTGGAGTGCAGGAGCAGCAGTACCCTGAGGTGTCCCGTGCTCTGTGTCCAGGTTGGGCTACATAATAAGTCCAAGTCCACCCTTGACCACATAGCCAGACCTTGTCTCCCAAAAAACCAACAAAAAAATAGGAATAAGAGACACACCTCATACAAGGGTGAAGATTAAGCAAATTTCTGCACATAGAACGCCCAGCACAGTAACAGGTACGTGGCAGTGTCCCTTATAGCCCCACCTCCTCCTCGTCCTTGTCTCTGTGAAAGGACAGTGGTCCGTACCGGAAGCTGGCTTGCAGGCTTCCAGGCCAGCGAGACCTCTCCCAGGCCTCAGAGTTACCCTGGCTTCCCTATGTGGGATCGTCTTGGCAGGATTCGGTGTTCAGGCAGTCAGGATGGAAGGAACCCCTCGAACATGGCTCTTGGCTCTGCCCGTTCCATGCTGCACGGCTTGGGCCAGCCGCTGACTGTGGCCTTGGCCGTCCAATCTGCACAGTGGTCCAGAGGAGAGGACAATGCAGCTACTGGTACCATCTACCAGTGTCCCTTTCTAGACCTCCACTCCCTCATCTGTGAAATGGGGCAATGCAGGGAGGGGTCTCGGCTGTGACTCCCCACACGCCCTCCTCCCCACAGCCCTTCCACCTCCCGGTTGGGTCTGTCCTGGTGGGAGGGGTCCTGCACTGCTCCTGAGCCTGGCCTGCTATCTGGAAGGGGCTGCTGCGAAGCCAGGCTGGGGAGGAAGCGGCCCCTAGAGCAGCGCTCATAAATTCATTGCAGGTGATTTATGGCAGCCCAGTGTAACACCTCCTGCCTGCCAGTGTGAGAGGTTAATAGGGAGGTTAAGGAGCACAGGCCGCTGATTTATGTGCCTGGTCAGGGCTTTCATCCCGCCTGGGCCTGGGGGAGGAGCCAGGAAGGGGTTTGCCAGGCTGAAGGGTGGAGAGAGGGAGGGTCCCAGGAGGGAGCAGCTTTGGGAGGGACAGGAAGGTGGCCACGGGACAGTCACAAAGTGGGACATTTGTCTTGCTGGGACTGTCACATGGCCAGTTCCAATGGCTTCACCCCATCTGGAGAGGCAGAGCAGGACAACCGTGTTCAGCCCTGGCAACGAGGGCATGATTCATGTTCGCAGCGGAAGGCAAATGACAGCTAAGGTCACCGTGAGCGGGTGCGGGACACAGAGGCACTGAGTCAGGGTCCCGGCTTAGCCGCTCCCTAGCTGGGAGCGGACATGAGTGCAGTGGGCACGCCAAAGGCGTTAGTACACTCCAGGAGCTCCTGTGTGAGGCCCTTTGCTGTGGCATCTGGTCCCTACACGGTGACACGTGAGACAGGTGCGTCCTGGGGCAGACCACTAAAGTTGGCACCAAAACAGAGACAAGCAGCTGACAGCCGCGGGCCACTCTCTGGCACCGGAAAAGTGACCACAGGGTGGTTGGGCGCTGGTGGCGGCACCAAGGCTGGCCTCTTTTTTTGAAGAGTTAGACTGATTTTGTCAAATTCAGGAAGATGGAGCAGGGCGTGGTGGTGCACACCTGTAATCCCAGCACTTAGGCTGAGGCAGGAAGATCACAAGTCTGAGTCCTGCCTGCGCAATTTAGCGAGACCCTGTCTTAAAAAATAAAAAGGGCTGAGGGAGTAGCTTAGTGGTAGAATGCCCTTTGGTTCCATCCCCAGTGCAGCAAAAAATGAAAAAATTTTAAAAAACCCAGAAGATTGAATACAAGGGAATGAAGGTTGAGAGAGAGGGTGTGTGTGACCATTGCTGGGTAACAGGTGACCCACGGTCCTGCACCAGACCCAGGATTCCCTGAGAGCCCTGGGCAGGGTCGCAGTAAGGGACAAACACGGCTGCTGTGCGCCTGCCCAGCATCTTGCTGTCCCGGGGACACTGCCACCCCCACCATCTGTTCCTTCTGGCTCCCCTGCCTGGTGGAGTCACTCCAAGGTGCTCCCGCGAGCATCACGGAGGGTTCAAGCTGAGCCCGGCGAGAAGCAGGCTCCGACTTCCTCCTGTCCAGCACCCCAGCCAGGTGCACCACGGCTGTCCCCAGAGGGCTCAGCACCTGAGGTCTGGAGAGAGGGTGGAGGCAGGATACCAGAGCTGCCCACTCTCACCCCAAGTCCATCACCCCGGGCTGGTTCATTGCTCTCTCATCTGTGCTTCTTCAAGCCGAATGGCCCCAAGGGCCCATTTGTGCTCTCTGCCTCGGGTCTCCCCCATTTCCTGCTCTCCACAAATGACAGGTCCCTCAAATTGGAGGCAGGGTAGCTTTTCCATTGGGGGTCCCTGAAGGTCACTCCAACTCAGCTCCCGGGGAGGGGCTCTGTCACTGTTCTGTTCTGTTTGTTTTAAGGCAGGCTGTGTAGTCCAGGTTGGCCTTGAACTCACTATGTAGCCCAGGATGGCCTTGAACTTAGGCCATTCTCCTGCCTCAGCCTCCTGAGTGCTGGGATTATGGCTTGTGTTGCTGTTCTGGGCTGGGCAGTGTGGTAGACAGGCTACGGGCTCCCCCCCTCCGTACACACACAGGGTCCTCAAGTCTGCAGACAGAGGACCTGCAAGCCAGTCTTACCACATCCTCCCAGCCCTGACTGGATGGAGACCAGGATGTGGCAACCCCACTTGGTCACGTCCTGTGGCTCTGAGAGCCCAACAGTGTCACACAGGTCCCCTGGAAGGCCACATGCCTGGAAGGCCAGATCTAGGCTTGTACATGGGTTCTGCCCCTTTCTCACTGTGTGTCTTCAGGCGAGTGCTCAACCTCTCTGTGCTTTGTGCTCTTCACCATAAAATGGCATGGTACATAAAGACAGCCACCTGGCCTTCCTGGGATAGCTAAGGAAAATAAGATACTGTAGGGCAGGGCATGGGGGGAATGCCTATGAACTCAGCTACTCAGGAGGGTGAGGAAGGACGATTGCAAGTTCAAGGCCAGCCCGGGAAACTTGGAGAGATGCTGCCTCAAAATAGAAAAATTTAAAAGGCCGAGGGTGTAGCTCAATGATAGAGTGCTCTTGGGTTTAAACCAGGAGATACAGGATCGATACATAGACGGATAGACAGATAGACAGACAGATAGATACATAGATAGATAGATAGATAGGAGGATTATGGGTACAAATATTTGGGAGGTATTTCTTCAAACACAAGAATGACTGCAAGTTTTCATTTTTGCTTATTTTTAATTTTTTTAAGATAAGGATTCTCACCATGTTGCTCAGACTGGCTCTGAGTACCTGGTCTCAGGTGATCCTCCTGCCTCAGCCTCCCTAGTAGCTGAGACTACCTGCACACACCATGATGATAGCTGTGCTGGGAGGGGAGGACAAACACACACACACACACACACACACACAAACACACCCCTGGCATTATAATGGGGGGCAGCAGAGGCAGAAACAAACCAAATCGCATCATAACATTGCTGTAGCTAGAAATGAGCCCCAAAGAATTCCAGCAGGCTGGGTGACTATGAGTGCCCGGGGAGGCAGCCGCCTCATGTCAGGTGGCCCAGAAGAGGGCATGTGTAGGACAAACCCAGAACTGGGTCTGGACCAAATGACCAGGAAGGACTTGGATGGAGCAGACCAGACCACAGCCCTGAGGAGGGCACACTGGGGTCCAGGCCGCAGTGCTGGCCGCCGGCTCCCCCACCCCCATCAGGCTTTCATTTCTTGGTCCTGGAGGCCAAGAGCCAGCGCTTGCTGCCGGCCTGGACCGCACATCAGAGACCCAGACCATTTCACGGGGTGTAAAGTGCTCAGCACCCATTAAAGCGAGAGGGGCTCAGAGATGGATTCTGCTTAAAAGGCTCAGAAACACTTTAGAAAGAGCCAAGATCAGCCCGATCCAGCTCTGCCCTGGAACTGTTTATCTCGGTTTTAAAGTGCCACAGGCAGGAGGGGTTGGGAGCTTGTAAAAGCAGGACGGGAATGCACGTTGTCTCAGGGCGATGAGTGTGCTGAGCCAGCCAGGGCAGCTATTAGGCGCCCTCTGTATGCGGGCCATGGGAGAGACGCCTCGGCGCAAGACGCGTCTCAGGCCTCCCTGCCATTTCCTTCGGTCTCTAGAATGATACATCATCATCCTCCTTTATCAAATAAGAAAGCAGAGGTTCACAGAGCTTAAATGACCTGCCTGAGGCTGCACAGCTAACGAAGAGCAGGGCTGGGATTCGAATCCTCGATGGAAAAACCGAAGGTAAAGAGAAGCAGCTGGAGGGAGGCCGCTCCTCCCCTCTGTGGAAAGACACAGGGCGGAAGCTGGGGAGGAAGGGGACCCTGCAGCAGCTGAGCGTGCCAGGGAGAGGAGGGGCACGGGTGCAGCCAGGCCTCCCCCAGTTGTCGGCGGTGTCAGGAGACTCATCCGTGCCAAGTACTTCCCACCAGCTTTCTCTGGTCACCCCCACCCGGAGGACCCAGTTACTACAGTTATCACCAAGGGCGCAGGTGGGAAAATGGAGGTCTCCGGCTAGCAACGGGGCAGACCCCAAATCGTCCTGGCTCCAAAGTCTGGGACCCACACTGCCCGTGTGACTCAGCCTCACTGTGCTAAGGGCCACCCTGTACGTCTAGGGCACTCTGCAGTTTACAAGCATAGTTTCCATTCATTATCTCCACTAGCAACATGGCCAAGCCTTGGGAGTAGAGCACCTCACGCCAAACCCAGGCTTTTGTCAGTGGCCCCATAGGAAGACCTGCAGCCCGAGGAGATGCGGGGAGCAGGCAGGTGCCCGGGAGGCCCCCAGCTAAGGGATGGAGAAATCGAGCCATCCCCAGCCATCAGGCCTCAGCACCTTCCTACCTGCGGGTAAAGAAAAGGCTAGATGACTTGACTTGTCTGCTGGCCTGTGTCCTTGGCGAAAGATGAGGTGATTTGGTTTCCATCTATTTGAGGTGATTTTGAACTACTCAGATCCTTTTTTTTTTTTCAGCACTTTGGGAGGCTAAGGCAGGAGGATCACAAATTTGACCCCAGCCTGGACAACCTAGTGACTTAACAAGACCCTGTCTCAAAATCTCAAAATAAAAAAAAAATAAAAAAGGGTTGAAGATGTAGCTCAGTACTTAGGGCCTGGTTCAGTTCTCAGTGCCGCCACCTAAAAAAAAAAAAAAGATATCTAGATTCAGAACCAGTCATGGCGGCACGTGCCTGTAATCTCAGCCACTCGGGAAGCTGAGGCAGGGAGGCTTTCCAGTTCAAGGCCAGCCTGGGCAACATAGCCAGATCCCATCTCAAAACAAACAAAGAAAAGATCCTTTTTTAAAAGGGAAAATAATTCACCGCTCCTAAAACAGCTGCTTTCTGAGCAAGAACTAAGATGCTGTGAAAAGGAATCTTCCAATCAGTCATCCATCCATCCATCCATTCAACATTCTCAGCCCAGGCCTGTTGCAGGCAGACCGCACACTGCGGGTGATAAGAACACGCCAGAAGACGAGCTGAGGGGAGGAGCAGGAAGGACTTTCGGACAGAAGGCACCGTGTGGGCAGAGGGGACATTCCAGAGGCCCTGGGGGACCCACATTGGCAGGACCCAGTCAGCGCCTCACCCCAGTCACTTCCTTGAGCTGACTCTGCTGCCGCTTGGTGATAAGGTGTCATGATTTCCCTCCTTCCTTTCCAAGGCTTGGCGTCCCAATTTGTGGGGACTTTGATTCAAAACACACAGTTAATGGCTAGGAAAGAGGAGCATTCTGGCCCTCTCTCTCCCCACCCTGAGCCCCCGCGCCTGCTGGAATGTAGCCATCAAAATAAACATGAAATGCGAAATGCCAGAGCTGAGTTATTACTTGTGAGGGTGCTAGGAGAAAAATTTATAGCAACATTACAGTGTTTTGTTAAAAATCTCTTAATGCACCAAAATGGGAAGGGGTGTGTGTTTTTTATTAAAATGTTACACTCTATAAATCCGATCCGCAGGAAGGACACAGGTGGCGACCCAGGGGCTCAGCTGAGGAAGCTGTCACTTCTCTCCTGGGAGCCAGCCTGTCCCCTGGCTGTGGAAGTCGCCTCTCCAGCCCCCAGTTCCTCTCCTCCTCCACATCCATCTCCCCTTCCCTGAAAACAGCCTGCTTTTCCCTCACCACTCTACAGGAGAAGCCACAAAGGGGTGTGACGATCTTTGTGTGACTTCCCAATACCCTCAGGCTCTGGCGAAAAGTTGCAATTTTCTTAAAAGACCTCTCCGAGCAGTAGAGCCCCCACAGCGCCCTTATGAAGTTTGTCCGACGTGGGGTGAAATTTCCTGTTGGTCCATTTTCACAAATTTAGATTCTGGCTGATGTTGCATTTTTCAAGGGCTTCTTTGTGAGAAAAAAAGAAAAAAAAAAAAAAAAAAACAAAAAAACACCCCAAGACAACCAGTTTCTGTCTCCAGTGTTCTGTTCTGGAATGTCCTCCACAAAAAAATGGTAGATGACATCCCAGGGATGGAACGGTGATTTTTGTCACTTGGAGGTGTGTCAGTCCTTAAAAGAAAAAAAGCAGGAGACATTCAGATTTCCATAAGAGATGCTTGTTTTTCTCTCCACCTTTCAAATAGTGACATCAAAGAATCCCATAGTGGCTCAAAACAGGTATTCCCAGACTGAGCAAGCAGGAGTCTGGGAGCCCCTTAAATCGGGGGCATGCACCCGCGGGGTGAATACTAGGCTCCCTAGAAAGAGATGTGCAAATCTTAGCCCCAGTACCTGTACATATGACCTTATTCGGTAAAGGGTGTTCACCTCTTAATTAAATTAAGGATCTCAGGATGAATTTAGCTGGGTGGGCCCTAAATCTGATGACAAGTGTCCTTGTAGGAGACCAAAAGGAAGAGACTGGAATCCGGAAACGCCTCCAGGGTCCGGAATGGCAGGGGAAGACTCTGCCCCACAGCGCTGGAGGGCGCCCCGCTCTGATCACCCCTGGCCTTCATATTCCTGGGCCCAGAGCTGTGGAGAAAGCAGCCGTTGAGTTCTCTGACCCACAGCATCTGTCGGACTCTTCGGAAAGAGGGTCCTTGGTTGATCGGTTATAAAGAACTGGCTTCCTAGGAAGTCTAAGAAGCAAATGCTCGTGGGAAAGTGTAAGTATCTGTAGAGTTGTCACTCGCACAGGGTGGGAGCCCTACCCGTGACTGGAGACCCGGTCACCACACGCTCCAGGTCTCCATCCCAAACGCCCTCCCACTGCTCTCTCTCCCCCACACTTACTCTGTGGATTCCCGTAGGCACCCCCAACTTTGCCCACCCCCCAGTCTCCTGGCCGTTCGCCTTTAAAAAGGAGAAGGTCCTTTGGGAGTGATGACGGTGTTCTGGCACTAGACACAGGCGGCGGTGGCACCACACTGTGAATGTACTGAATGGCGCTGAATTTTATGTGATGGTGAATTTTGTGCAGTGTGAATTTCATGTAAAAGGGCTGGGGGGAGTTGGCCACCAAGTGCTTCTCTGGTGCCCTAAACGGCAAAGCTCCTTCTGCTCCTGCCTTCCTCCTCCAGAAACTCACATCTTGTCTGTGTCTCGGTTAAACAAAGGGCCAGGTCAGCGAGATATTCCAAGAACTAAATCCTGGAAGGATTAATCGGCCACATTCGGGGGCCCAGGGGCCCTCGGAGGGCGGATCACGTGGCCCGGGACCCCCGCGGGAAGAGGAACTGGGGAAACCCGGCAACCAGGTCACAGGAACACCACCGTGCTGCACTCAGGGCAGCTGCCGGGCTGCGCGCTGTCCCCCAAACCCTGCGAAACCTGGGACTTCAATGAAACTAAGTTTTCCAGATAGGAACAGAACGGCCCCTGCTTTTTCGACTGCCCCCTGAAAAACTCGCCCAGGATCTGGAAACGAATTCAATCTAGGGAAAGCGGCCGAGGGGCTCCGAGGGTGGCGCAGCAGAGCAGGGGAAGGAGCTGAGGGGAAGCCGGCTGCCGTAGGCCCCCGCGCCGCGAGTGCGCGCAGAGGTCGCCGGGCTCGGGGCGCCCGGCTCCCCGCTGCGGAAGCTGTCCTCCCCAGGGGTCGCGCTTCCCTGGGGCTTCCGAGGGGGCCTCCCGTGGCCCGGCCCGGCCCGCCGCGGGCTCCGAGACCCTGGGCGAGGGGCCGGGGGGCGCGCAGTGCGCGGAGGGCCCCGGGGCGCCGCGCGCCAGGCGCCACCTCCCGGGGACCTCCGGCCGCAGCCCGCCTCCTCCGTGCTTTCCCTGCGTCCCGCACGTGAGGCTATAGATTGTTTCGTTTTTGAATCCCACCAGCTGCCTTTTTGGTTTTGCACAGTCCTTTCGCTCTGGTTCTGGGCGACCCGGCGCCTCGGTTTCCCCAGTGATGGCGGGGGTGGGGCGTGGGGGGTGACCTCGCTGCTGTTCGGCTCTTTTACCTTTATATTCCCAAGCAGGGTCCCTGGACCTGGGGGTCCTCTGGACAAAGGGGTCCAGGAGAGGAGAAGGGTCCTCAGTCCACTCCCAGATGCCCGCCCCGGCCACGCCTGGGGGTCTGGAGATGCCAGCTGCGCGCTCACAGG
Organism: Hystrix cristata; assembly: GCA_004026905.1. NCBI lineage: Eukaryota > Metazoa > Chordata > Mammalia > Rodentia > Hystricidae > Hystrix > Hystrix cristata. The sequence continues at coordinate 31,650 of PVJO010010327.1, forward strand.
TCCTGGGGAAGAAAGGACCTGGGGGCGGGCAGAGGTCAGGTGCCTGGAGTCCTCAGACACCACTCCTGGCCGCGTGGAGGGAGCGAGGCAATAGGAATATGACAACCCAGCCCTTACTGGGCACCTGCTGTGCCAAGCGCCGTGCCAAGCACGGCCCGACTGTCCTGTCTCAGTGCCTGTGGCTTCCCCGCCCTCCTCCCTGCCAATCACTAGCCTGGATTAAGGGGCTCAGAATGTGCACTCTCTATGCTGCCCCCACGACAGGTGCTCCGGCTGGGACCCCGCCTTCCAGAGGCAGGCGATGGGAGGAGGGGCTTCAGGCTGGGGGTGCTAAAGCCGATGTCAGTCCCCTTTTGTGAAGTGTCTGCTTGCTGGGGCTGCTGGGATGACGATACCAAGCCTGGGAGCTGAGGGCCCTGAGCTCCAGGGTCGCCCCTTTCCTCCAGCTGTGAGGGAGACGCAGGAGCTACCCTACAAGGCGGTGGCACACTCAGGATGGAGGGACGTGAAAGCCTCAATTGAAGCACAAGATGGGGTGGAGCCAGGCGCGGAGGACCCCAGCGACCCTCCTCCCCTGAGACCGCCCCTCCCAGCACACATTCTCCACCTCCCTCAGCAGGCCGGACGGACAGGAAGGGCAGGACCGTGGGAGCCTGGATTCCTTTGGCCTTTTCGCTCCACTTTGCTTTGAAAGGACCCTGACCCAGGATGGAGCTGTGGGCAGAAGAGGAGGGTGAAAGTGACCCATTTTCTCAGCTTGAGGGGCAGGAACCGCAGCTGACCACTTCAGGGGCTTTAGGGCTGCAGTGTCAAAACAGCAGTCTCTAGTATGTAAAGGGCACGATTATGGCTGTTCGAAAATATCTTGAGTGTGAACCCATTTAATCCTTACAGCCATCCTAAGAGATGGGTACTATTATTATCCCCAGGGTGCAGAAGAGGAAACTGAGGCCCACTAAAGCAGTCACTTAGCTAATGTATAAGGCAGCAAAACACAACAGAACCAGGTTTCTGCCCAGATTGCTTAACCCCTAATGGAACGGCTGTCAGGTGTAGCTACCCCTTCTTTGCTGCCTTTCCTCGCTGTCACAGACCACCCCGGACCCAGCTTTGTCTCAGAATCACCCTCTCAACATCCATGAGGACAGTGCTAGGGGGCGGGAGGCTTGGAGTTGGAGTCCACACAGCTGCCTCTGGCTGCCCACCAACTCTGGACGGGGGCGGGGGGGCAAGAGGACAGATAATGACCATTCAAAGGAGAAGGGCTCCAAGGCTGAGGGCTATGGTGCGGGGTAGGAGAAGGGGAATTAGGGCCGTGTTCCCTCCTGGAGGGGAGCCCAGAGAGGAGCCCAGAGAAGCCAGGGCACCAAGGTTGGAGGAGGGGAAGGAGGGGGAAGGAGGGAGCACCAGGGCCAGCTCAGGGACACCCCCCCCCACTGTTCCCCCATGGAGAGAAGGCCTGGCCCCAAGGAAACCTCCTCTACCTGGACTCTGCTCCAGCAGGTTTTCTGGGTAGTGGGATGCAAAAACCAACCCTCACTGGAAAGAAGGCTGCCTGTGGCCTCTCTGTTGCTCAGCGAAGGGGAAAGGGTGAAGTCCAGGTGTGGGGGAGCAGAGAACTCTGTTCTCAGGGAGCACTGCTCTGTTGCCAGGGGCTTAGCCTTCTTGGGGGGGGGCAGGAACTCCCTGAAGACTCCAGCAAAGTCCCAAAGCCTCTCCCCAGAGACAGCCCTTACAGCCGGCAGTAGAGTGGGCCTTCGGGCCCCTCTGGCCATCGGCACTCCTTTCCCTCCATCACCTCCAGCTCCCCAGCTGAGAACTGGGTCCCCAGTGGTGGAAGGCTGAGTAAAGGCAAAACGGCCCATCCCTGCCAGCACCTCAAGAGATGGAGACCCGTGCTCTGCCCGAGGCGCCTCAGGACCCTGTGTGTGCGAGGTGAACCAAAGAGAGGACGAGAGGGAACCAGGGGCTCCTTGAAGCACCTGGCTGGGGGCAGACTGGCTAAAGATGCTGAGAATTACTCGTGGGTTAAGCTACACGGTTCTCCCAAGCTCTAACCCAGAAGCACACTGGGGACAGGTCGGACCCCCGAGGCAGGCAGACTTCAGATTCCAACATCTTTCTCTGTGAGTCAACAAAACTTAAAGCGGTCAGCCCGGCGGAGCGGAGGAGACTTCAACCAAAAGTTCTTGTGTCAACTTTTCCAAAAGAGGTTCTGGGGCTCCAGTCCCGCCCGCTCTGGCCCTGGGACCCAGTGTCTGGCCCTGCACTCTTTGCCTGATGCTTTTGGGGAGGAGACCGGGAGTGGGAGGAGGTGGGGAGCAGGGACCCCGAGTCCCTTGGCACCCGGAATGCACCTTCAGATCGGAACTCCAGCTGGGAGGAAAAACACTTGGTGTCCCAAGCCCCAGGACCAGGGAGGCAGCGCCCCAAAACAACTCTGGGTGTGCAAGGGTGCCTGTGCCCAGCCTGCAGAGGTTCCAGGGTGTTTATTTTTTAAAACCGGCTTTGTGCTTCTTGGCGCGCAAGGAACCGAGCTGCCTGTGAGCAGCTGAAACTCTCTCGAAGCCTCGAGTATCCTTGGGCACCTTGGGAGTGAGTTCACCCTAGGAAGATGAACCCCTGGATGCGCCCTCTGCTGCTTTAAACGTAACCTCTGCGAATGAGGGCGAGAGGGGTGTCAAGGGCCCTGTCAGCGCTGTGCTGGGTCCAGAATGGCGTCTACTCCAGGATGCAGGACCCCGGGAAGCACAGGCAGTGTGGTGCTCCCCGGGCCCTGGTAAGCAGGCAGGGACAAGGTCCCCCGGGCTCAAAACACCTCCACCGCCCCTCGCCTTGGTGTGCAGGTGTGCACCGGCCAGAACTCCACTGGGCAGCGCCTCCCCCTTCCTCCTATGGGCGCGGTCTGAGGTCAGCGCCAGCCGCTGAAGCCCAGCTCTGAAAGGTGCCGTGGCCTCCACTTTCTGGGAAGACTGGGGCAGGGTCTGGACCAGCTGGTACCGGCCAGTGAACAGTGAACATCCGCAACGACCCAGGAGGGGGCATGGCAGGTCCTGCAAGCGAAGCGCTGGCGAGCGCTCCAAATCCTGGCTGGCTATACTTGCTACTATCTACTGTGGCGCCCTGGAGTGTAGGACCTTTCGGTGTGTCCGCAGCCTGTGAAGGTGGGAAGCTTTCCACCCACCGGTTCCCCCCCCACCCAGGAGTTGGACCCCAGAGAGCCCGAAAGCGCACAGTGCTGGGAACTTCCATTCTGCTATCAGGTCAGCTGTTTTGGAATCCCACGTTCAAATCCAAAATCCTCTGCCTTGCTATGTGTGGCCTCGACTTTGCTGCTCTGTGCTCCGATTTTTTAAATCGTTGTAAATGAGAAAAACAGTACCACCATAAGGCTATTGTGAGGACTGCAGAGCTCGCTCTCTGTGAAAGAGCTGACCTGGGTCAGGTGCCCCAGCCACGATGCTGTCCGGAGGTGGCCGCTTCCACTGCGTGAGCTGTGTGTACAGCAGTCTGCAGGACAGAAAGGTCCCTGGGCAAGACTCCTACCATGCCTGCCTCGGGGCTTCCTATCTTCAACTCTTCCCAGGGCCCCAGAAGAGTCTTCTGGGTTGGAGGTGTCCTTTCTGGGAGCTCCTAACATCCATGCGGTCCTCATACCACATGGTCCTCTCTGCTGTCTCAATTTCCACTTGGTGTACAACTGGAGCTGGGCATGGTGTCCAGGTTTGGGGCAGTCAGGTGGGGTGACATAGGAGGAAAGTGGTAGCCCTGCTGCAGGGCCAGATGCCCCCCACACAGTCCCGCTGTCTGTCCAGCCAGGCAGAAGTGCAGTGGAGCATGAGAAGTCAGTAGCAGCTCCATGAAATAAGGTGGCTCTGGATCTGTCCTTCCCTCCTAAAGGACAGAGGGACTGCTGTGCCTGGGCGGGAGTGGGCCGCGCTCTAGCTGACCTTCTCCACCCCAGAGGGCACCTACCCTTCAGCCAGATAGTGCTCTACACTCTCCATTCTCTTTATCCGGCACCCTGATTCCAGGGACGTTTCTTAAGCCTGGTTGTGTGCCAAGTTCTGCATGCAGCTCCAAGGAGACAGTGATCTCGGATTTGTCCCCTGCAGAAAGTCAGACCATAAAACCAAGCCGGTCCGTGAATGCGGGAGATAATGGCAGATCGGGACATACGCTGCAGAGGGGCAGGCAGAGTTAGCAGAGGTGGCAAGGTCGAATGCTCAGCCAGGGCTAAGGAAGAGACTTTTCTTGCCATTTCCAGCTCTCCTGTCGTGTTCCACAAAGGGGGAAGCAGGCAGCCAGCGATGCACCTGCCAAGGGCGGGAGTGCAGGACCGGAAGCAGGGATCCCTGAGGTCCCCACATTTTCCACCACTGTGAAGGGTCGGGCAGATGGCACCTAGTCTGCTAAGGGACGTTATGGGTGGTGGTGAGAAAGGTGGGAGGGCTTCACTGCGGGTTGGTGCCCTCTGTGTGGCTGGAAGGCTGGAAGTGTGCCCTGCACCTTCGCTGAAGATTGGGTGGCAGTAACTGGGCTTTGCGCTCTGGCCAAAGGGATGGGGGGCTGGACCGTGAACAAGCAAGTGACAGGAGACAGAGGAAAGCCAAGCTACACTTGGTAGCGTGACCATAAAAGCTCGAGTGTGAAAGGCTGAAAAGCAAACTCCCTGGGAGTGACAGATGACCGTCCTGCACACGCCTGGCTCCCAGGTGACCAGGAAGACTAAGCAACTGCAGGTATAGCTGCCCCAGCTCCTTAGTCCCCATCCCTGCCAGGACAATTCTGGTCTCACAGACTCCCCTTCCTTCCAGGCCAGGAGTGGGAAGGGGTGAAGAGTGAAGTGTGGCCACCACCACAGGGTGCCTGCGGGCCACGTCTGAGCTCCAGGGACTGGTGTCGTCTGCTTGCCTGAGACTCCTTGACAGAAACGCGTCTCTAGGAAGCACATTTTTATTCATTCATTCAACACACATTTTATGTGCTAAACTCTAGAGTACACAAGACAGACCTGGCCCCTGCTTGGAGAGAACTCACTGTTCTCCGGGCCCAGCATGCTAATAATTTTTGACGCTTGATTCTGGAAGAGGAGATGAGTGGGAGACCTGTTGTCCTTGGCTGGGGAAAACCAAAGATGCTTGGAAGGTTGGAAGAAACTGAGGGGCGAGAGTTCTACACCCCCAGCTTTAGTATTTCAGCCTAGAAATTATTTGTGGGGCACCAGGCGTCTAGGAGGCTGTCTGGGGGAGTCACCAACTAGCAGGGTTGGGATGCATGTGTAGTCTGGCAACCAGACAACCACAAGGTGGAGGTCTGGAATGAAGAGGAGGCGAATGCAAGCCTCAGGGTAGACTGAACTCCAAAATCACTATCCAGAGGAAAGAACAAGGGTGATATTGGGAGAACTCATGGAACCAGAAGCAACTTCAGCTGGGCAAGCACAGGTGAGGCAGACTTACCACTTTTTGCTGTGGCGAAAACGATTTGTTTTCTTCAAGACTCAGTCTACCCATTTGCAAAATGGGTATGATAAGGCACACCCGGGCCAATTGAAGTGGCCTCTGGTACAACTGGATTGATGCTCAATTAATATAAGACCCTCCCGTGGCTAGTCTGCTGGTCAGAGACAGGTTCCTGCAGGCCACAGGGGAGGGGCTTGGGTCTGGGCACCCGGCTCAGTTTGAAGAATATCTTTATTAAGAAGCACTTCAAGGTAAGCCAGCAATGGAAACCAGATGTGGGATCGTGCAGAGAGATACGAGGGGGCAGGATGGAGTGGGGATCAGCCCAGATAAGGTTGGAGGTAGATGCACAAGCCCTTGCATATGTTTTCTCCGGGGTACACTTGGTTTTGGGCACCCATCGGGGCTTTAAGGAGCAGTTTGGGAAGTGGTCCCTCCTCCTGAACCATTCTCATTCTGCAGTTTTCCCCTTGGGTCTTGGATGGCGGCATCCCCATCCTAAGGGTTCCACTGTGGAAATCGGGGGCTCCATCTCTGCACTCGGAATTGTTCCAGGGTCGATGGAGGATTAGCCCTGTGGACGGAAGGAGCTCAGTCGGGCAGTAAATTTCTTTTCCCCTGCGGGGTCATAGTCCAGGGATCCAGGGGCACAGGTCGATGTAGGGGGAAGAACACAACCCATCAAATCCAAGCTCTTAGGTTTGCCGTGGGGAATAGTGGGCTGGATGGAGAAGGGTGTCTCGCCTTCGCCCCAGCCGAGGATAGGTGACAGACTCCCGACAAGCTCTCCATTGTCACCCTCAAGCTAGCCTGCCAGAAAACCCGGAGGCTGGGCGTAGGGGAGACCCCGGGCGGTGGGCTGGGAAGCGAGAGAGGGCAGCGGAGTGTCCCTCCAGCGACTGAGTGAACCCAGACCCCATCGCGCCCCAGTCCGGCGCCCTTACAAACGGGAAACCCTTAGCAAGACGTGGAAGCGCCCTGCCCAGGACCACTGCAGCCTGTGTGGGTTAATTTCGCGGGCGAATGAGAAACCTACAGCAAGCTAGGGATTTAGTTCCGTGGTTAGAGTGCTTGCCTTGTAAGCACAAGATCCTGAGTTCGATCCCCGGCACCACAAAAAAAAAAAAAATTAAGAAAGAAAGAAACCTACAGCGTGCTGCCAAATTCATGCGTAAGTGTCCAAAGGACGAGGGCACTGGCAGACCAGCGGCACATCTGACTCCGAAAGTCAAAACCTGTTAGCATGGTTTTTTTTTTTAACCGTTATTAAAATTTGCATTTCCCAAACCTCGGGCGTGGTGGCAAATACTTGTAATCCCAACACTTCGGGAGGCTGAGTCAGGATGATCAAAAATTCGAGTCTGGTGTGGGTAATTCAGCGAGACCATGTCTCAAAATAAAATTTAAAAATCAACCCAAAGGGGGGTGGGTTTTAGCTCAGTGCGGTGGCCCCGGGTTTAATCCCCAGTACCCAAAACAAAAACAAAAAACTCTGGCAACGCCCAGAGTCTGGAGGCTTGGGGGTCCTGGCAGCTCCCCACCTTTGCCTCGGATCCACAGGCCCCGGGGCGCCTCCGGGCTGAACCTTCGCCCCTGGCGAGTTAGTAGCCTCCCGGTAAGAGAGGAAAGGAGGGGGCAGGGGCGGGTGGAAGGGGAATGGGGAGAGAGGAGGGGGGGAGCAGGAAGGAGCCAGTCAGGAAAAAAATTCACTCTTTTTTTCCGCCTCAAAACCTTAAGAGGGTTTGGGAGATCTGGTCAACTTTCCGAAACATCTGAATCTTTTTACAGCCCTCCGCGCCTTCCCTGGGCCAGCTGCGGGTAGGAAGAAAGGGGAAAGAGAGAGGGAAGGAAGAAAGGGGAAAGAGAGAGGGAGCAGGCAGCAGGAGAGAGAGAGGAGGAGGAGGAGGAGGAGGAGGAGGAGGAAGAGAGAGAGAAAGAGCGAGAGAGCGCTAGAGGGAGGAGGGAGCCCGCGCCCCGCGCGCAGCCACCTCCCGCCTCCCCGCCCGGCCCGGCGCGCGGTGGCGTCCTCGCGTCCTCGCGTCCCCGCGCCCTCGCCGGCGCCCCCGCCCGCCCGCCCGCCCGGCCAGGCATGAACGCGGAGACCTGCGTCTCTTACTGCGAGTCGCCGGCCGCTGCCATGGACGCCTACTACAGCCCGGTGTCGCAGAGCCGGGAGGGCTCGTCGCCCTTTAGGGGATTCCCCGGCGGCGGCGACAAGTTCGGCACAACTTTCCTGGCGGCCGCCGCCAAAGGGCAGGGATTCGGGGACGCCAAGAGCCGGGCCCGCTACGCCGGCGGCGGCGGTGGCGGCGGCGCGGGGCAGCAGGACCTGGCGACGCCCCTGGAGAGCGGCGCGGGCGCGCGCGGCTCCTTCGCCAAGTTCCAGCCGCAGCCGCCCAGCGCGCAGCCCCCGCCGGCCGCGCAGCCCCCGCATCTGTACCTGCAGCGCGGCGCCTGCAAGACGCCCCCGGACGGCGGCCTCAAGCTCCAGGAAGGCGGCGGCGGCGGCGGCGGCGGCCACGGCGCGGCCCTGCAGGTCTCCTGCTACGGTGAGTGCACGTGCGGTCCCCCAACCCGCGCACCCCAAACCCACGCGGCTGGCGGAAGGCTGGAGGAGGCGCGCTGGGGAGGCGCGGGTGACTTGGGTCAAAACGCAGGCATCGGCCTCTTGGGGGAAGGAGCCCGGGGGACCCTTCCTCCTCCTTCGCACCTCCGGCCTGGCTCGCGCCGCGCTTTGCTCATTAAACGCGACCCGGAGTTTGTGATTCCCGGTGCCTTCGTGGTTTCGCTAAACTGCTCGCTGCGCGCTGCCCGTTTCGCCAGACCGCTGGCCGCGCGCTGCCTGGGGGTCCGGGCGGCGGTGCTGTGTCCCGGGTCGCCGGGCTCCGGGCTGCCAAGGTCACGCTCTCCCCCAGCCCCGAGGCTCCCGGGCCCATGCTGCAGATAAGGGTGTCGCAGGTGCTGCCCCGGCGGGAACCCCTGAACGCAGCCTGCCGAGGGCATGGGCGCAGTTAAGGCCCAAGCGCGAGTCCGAGACTCTGGGACTACAGAAAAGCCGAGTCCCAGTCCCAGGCCACAGCGCGCCAGCGTTCTCCAGCGCTTCTCCCTCCGCGATCTTTGGAAGCCGGCGGGCCTAGAAACAATGGTTTGGGACCAACGGGGTGGGAAAGCAGGAAATCACGCAGCCCCAGGCGGCAGAGGGCTGTGGAAGAGTAAAGAGTGTAGGTCCCGACTTCGGCCCACAGGGAACTCGAAGGAGCCGGCCCGAATGACCTCCAGCCCCCCTTGAACGCTCCGCAGGGCGCAGGCCTGGGGCCCCAGAGGCAGCCACCACAGCAAGGATAAAGCTCAAGGGCGGCCTTGAAACCGGTGTAGTTCAAGAGCCAGCCTTCTCTACCCCCAGTTCAGGCCTGGGGTCCCCAAACTGGAAGGGAGCAAAACCAAGAAGGGAAGGGTGTCTTCTCTGGGAAGGACCCCTGGGTGCACACTTCCCCCAGGCCTAGGCCTTCTTCAGGCGGGCCCTGGTGAGATGAACACCTCACAGAGTCCCTTGGATGTGGAGACACTAGGCCTGGGGACAGAGATTGGCATAGGAGGCCTGGTGGCTGGAGTCACCTCAGGAAAACATACCCTGGCAACACTGTCTGATATTCAAAGGCACTCTCTCTCAAACAGGGTGAGCACAGCTCATAGGTGGACGCAAACACACAAACACCCATACCCATACCGTTGTCTACACTTGCACCATACACACACACACACCTTCTTTATGAGCCTTTGTGGTCAAACACGAAGTACCACACTCAGGTGGCCTCAAACAAGCCACATACTCCCAAACCCACCGGGCAGGGCTGAGGGCAGATTTGGAAAGATCCGGTGGCCCTTCCCCACTTCCTCTACCTTTCCACCTCCAGCTGGAATGAGCCCAGACACTCACATCACAGCTGCCCACAGCTGCACACAGGTGCTCCTGCCCAGGCCCTGCACAGGCCTCCAGCACCTGCCTTCCCAGCCCCTACCCAGGCCCTGTCCTCTGGGACTGTGAAGTGGGAGTCGGTCCCAGGAGGGAGGCCCACAGAGGTTCACTGCACAAACCCAGGGACTCAGTGTGTTTTCTCCCACTACACTGTGTTTTCAGATGTTAAAGAAATTAGCCCGGAGGCCCGAGGAAGCTGGGATAGAAGAGCCAAGTGGCTCGGAGTTTGTGGGTGAGAAGATGCCGTTAGGTCTAGAAGGAGACAAGGGAGGGTTGGGCCAGTCTCTGGGTTCTGCTGGGCTCTGAAGGGTGGCCCTTCCTATACTTGCATTAAGCATCGGGGCTGGAAGAAAGAGCCAGCCACTTGACCCCAGCTGTCCCTGATCCACAGTGACCCAAGAGCGGCTGGTGTCACTAAGCTTCCAATTCCTCCTGGGGGTCGGGGCAGTAATAGAGCAGCTCACCGGGTCATAAATGGCCCTCCTAGGACCCCCCCCCCCACTCCTGTTGGAGTGCCCAGTTCTGCCACTGAGTGATCCCTGCCCATGGTTGGGACAGTGTGCAGTCACAGGCCCCCTCTCTCCGTGACCTAAGATGGAAGCGGTGCTCAGGACAGCCACCCAGGCGCCACCAACACATTGCTCTGTTTTTTTCCCCCTCTCAGCATCTATGTTTCCCTGGCCAGGAGATTTCTAATCCTTCTAAGGAAAGAGATTAGACACACAGCCCAAGATGGGGAAATCGAGGCAGGCTCTGCCCTTTACAGAGATAGATAGGAAGAAGGCCTCCGCAGTTGGCTTTCTAATCTGCAGGCAAGCAGGGAAACTGAGGCACTCACTGACAACAGCACTCTCCCACCGTTAGTGTAGGTGTGTACTCAAAAGGGAGAAATAGGGCTAAAGGAGAAATCCCTGGATGTTAAGGGGAGCCAGGGAAAAGGCAGCAGAGCCTGGGCTCTAGGCCGGCCTTGGCTGATCTCATTTCCACCATAGGCAACTTAGATCTTGACTCCAGGCCCCTGAGCAGCTCAGAACCGAGGTTCCCAGGCCTCAGCTCCGACTGCACCCCTCGTCCAGGCGCACCTCCCTGTGGAGGTGCGGGCCAGACGCAGGGAGTGCAGCCGGAAAGTCTCTGCTGCTGGTCCTCTGCAGCTTGCCTAAAGAGCGCCCAAAGAAATCCTCGGGGCTGTGGGCACCCCTACCCCATCCCGGGCCTCCTTTTCCGGTCAGTACTAAAAGAGCAGGGATCAGAGCGGTTCCAGAGTCTCCTCCGGGTGCGAGCAAGCTCCTGACTCAGAGAAGGAGCCCTACGCGTCCTCGTCCGACCCTGCCAGGCTCGCTGTCCGAGCTTCAACCTCCGAAGTCCGGGCCGAGCCCAGGAGATGCACCAGGTTGGAGAACAGAAGTTCTCAGCAGTGCGGTTTGAAGAGCCGCCTTATTCCCATACAGGGGCCCCAGCGCCTCGCCCTCCAAACCGTGCCGGACTCCCGGACTCCCGGACTCTCTGGAGCCGGTGCGTCCTGGGCGCGGGCCGCGGCGGAGTGCCGCCCTGCTCCCTCCTCTTTCGCTTTCGATTCGGTGCTTTGTGCGCAGGTTTTCGTCGCTGGAGAAGTGCTATCGCAACACTCGCTGCCTCTCCGGAGGGTCACTGTTCTCCTAGAGGCCCGGACTCCGGCCGGCCCGAGCCCGTGGGGCGAGGGATCCGTCCTGTTTTTTCCAGTGAGACTCCAAGGTTTGAATGCTAAGGGATGCAGCCCCATCCGTGTCTCACCGGCACACTCCACACACCACGAAACTAAATGAAATGAGCCGACTCCATCGGAGTCGTACTTGAATTTAGTCTGAGAACTGGAATTTTTTGTATAGGAGACCCAAAAAAGACAGAGACAAACGGGGACACGGGTAGAAGCAGTAGGAGCCCTCGGGTGACTGGAGGAGGATCCAGGAAAACTGGAGTTGGGCACCAAGGTCTGGGGTTTTGCAGAGGTTAGGATAGGGAACGAAGATGCTTTTAATTTTTTACTTTGCTAATTTCCGTAGCCACCAGCCTGCTCAAACAACACAGCCTAAACACACGCGTACTTACCTACAAAAATGGAGGGCTCCGATTAGAAAGTCCGGTATTATTTTGAATCAGTCAACTTGGACAATATTTTACTATAATTATAAAAATAAAATTTAAATGGAAAGTTAGAAGAATTACTGGGGATGTGCACAATACTATAGCTATCAACTGGGTCAGGGTACGAACTGTGTATGTGTTGGATTTGTGCGCGAAAACTTTGGAAGGGAAAAACTGTAAATTAATTTTAACAAAATTTCAGGAGTGATTTCAGAGTACCGGGGACCGGGTCTTGATCCTTGCGGTACTGTTTCTTGCCGAGGGTGAACTGGTACACGGGCACTTTTGAACAGTCCTGGTTCTAACACCAGTTCCCAACCCGCCGAGTCCGAACATTACCGGGGCCACCAGGCTGTCGTGGAGCCATCGAACCAGGGAGTCTGCAATTGCGCCGCGTAGTTCAGGCAGTGACAGAGGAACAACATTTATAAAATCTCTCCAAAGTCCCCTGAGAACTTCAAGAACTTTGATCTGGAAGAGCAGCAGGGTGAATGAAGAGGAGCCAGGTGCACTCTCCTGGGGCTTTATCCAGGCCCCCACCTCTTTATTCTCCAAGCTTCGCTCGCGGCTTTATTTAGGTGGCGAGTTGAAATATGAAATGGAAATACATCTGCAGCTGCAGCTGCCAGAAATGAGGGGAAGGTGGCATCTTGTGTCTCTGCCCAGTGTTGGGCTTCTGCACCGACTCTTGGAACTGGTGCCCGAGACTCAAGACTGCAGGCTGTGAGAGCTGGGAGAGGAGGGGATGGCAGCGGGAGCAAGGGTACCGCCAAGGCTGGCAGCCTGGAGGGAGCCTGGGGTTTGCCTCTAATGTGCACCTTCGGTGGGGTGGAGAGCAAGCGAGCCAGGAGCACTGGGACAGAAAAGAGTTCCGGAAGGGAGCGAACTCCAGGCACCTGAACTTCAGCACTTTCAGCCCCAAACCCCTGCTCAGGAAGCTAACGAGCCCAGGCCAGGATGAGGTTCTTGGTGGGGTGATGAAAGCACTGTACTGCGTGTGTGGATGCCGGTGCCACTTGGCCACGTGTGCCTGCAGCAGCCAGGCTCTCCAGGCCTTGCCGCACAAGCCTTGGCCCGGTTGCTGCGAAGACAAGGAGGGTCCTGTGATGATACTGTGTCGGGAGAACCCAGAGTGGAAGCTGGCGGTGCCCCCTTACTCAGATGCAACATGGCATCGCCCTCCGTGCCGCTAGGCAAGTAAGCAGAGGTCTTTTTGCCAAACGGGGGCTATGGGGGATGGAGGAGATGCTGTCTCCTCCCAGCAAGCCCTTCCAGCCTCAGCCGCCAGCTGCTGCTCAGAGTCCTCCGTTTCTTTGCTGAGATCAGATTGGCTGGTGGCCTTGGGCCTCAGGAACTCCTCATCTGGAGGCGCAGCCTCGCGCACCTCTCTGTCCCTCTATAAATGGGTGACCACCCCCATCTCCACTCCCCTTCGACCACCCAGTGCAGAGGCACAGGGCAACTTGGGACAGCACCTTTGGTGCTGCCTGGAAGCAGTCTTCCCAGAAAGGCTACTGAAATTAAGTTTGGGAAGGTGTCACCTGGGCTGGGTCACACCACAACAGACTCGTCCCTTCCACCTCTAGTGCGTTTTGTCACGTTAGCAAAGACCTTCTCCTCCATCCCATCCTGTGCCTGCCAGCGCCCAGGAGGAGCACGGAGGGCAGTGGAAGAGAAGTTGAAGCTGGGCTCAGAAGAGTCACACGGGGAGGGGTTGCGGCGGCTTCCATTTCTGACACAGCTGAGTTGCGCAGCATCCAGGGTGCACTTTTGGAGACCGTGGTCCCTGAGAGATACCGGTGGGCCTGAGAGGCGCCACTGCCCGCCAAGGTACTGGTCTTTCCGGGCACACACACCCCTTCCCCGGGGGACCTCACCTCGCTGGGCCATGGGATTCTTAAAGCAGATTCGCTTGGAGAAGGTTCTCACCCCGCTTCCCAGCAGACAGACCTGGTAACCGGTGGCGAGCAGCTGCAGCCGAGAGCACTGCGAGGCTGGGGAAGGTTTGGGCCGACAGGCCAGCGTCCAGCTTGGCCCGGCTGCTCCGCAGAGCGCAGAGTCCCAGTGCGATCGCGGGTCTCCACCTGCTCTATTCCCTAGCTACCTTTGGAGAAGTGCTTTCTGCTTCTGGCTTGGAATTTTAGCTCTGTGAAATCCGTGCCTTTGGATAACATACAGATCCCTTCTCTGGGTTTCTGTGCTGGCAGCACTCTGGCCCCTTTCTCCTTCCTCCCACAGCCACAGACACTGTGGAGAGGTCTTGGTGCGGTGGGTGGAAAAGGCTCTCCTGGACGTAGACACAGCCCCAGGACGAGGAGTGGGCAGCAGACCTGGAGGGCTGCAGCCGGACAGAGGTGTCCTGGGTTTAGGACAGGGCTGTAAACAGGAAGAGGGGTGCACCACAGTATTTTGTCCACAGAGAGCCGGGTTCAAACTGAGGGTGCAGAATTCCTGGCTTTTACAGGGAGTGCTCTTGTCCCATGTGTCCACCTATCTTCCCTATCTCTGTACTTCTTGAGCACCTACTATGGGCTGGAACTTCTCCTAAGTGAAGAAACAGCACCTGTCTCCTGTGCTGGAGCTGTGTCCTTCCAAGTGTATACAGTTGAACTTCATAAGTGTTCACTGGCCAGAGGATGAAGAATTGGTTTCACACACACACACACACACACACACACACACACACACACACCCGCAATGTGGTTAAATGCAGCTGAAAACATTTCCCAGCACCTCTGGCTGTGTGTATAGTGTGTTGTATAAACTGCGTGTACTTGTATGTGTGCATGCTTGTGTGTGGGTGCGCTCAGCCCATACTCACTGGTCCACGTCCTGCTGTCCAATTGTTTCAGGGTGTGATTATGTTCTAATTTGTGTACACTCCTGTGTGAAAAATATTTGTCCCCCAGCACACCCCAATAGGTGAGCCACTTGCGTGGCTCTGAAAGCCCCTTCCGACCCAAGTGCAGCATGGCTGCACCTCCAGCGTTGTGCCCGGGGAGTTGGTGACTAAGCGCCTGTGTGTCTCAGTCTGTGGCCTTCCGGCCAGTGGTGGCAGCTCCCAGGGGAGGCTGAGTCATGGAAAAGCTGGCAAGAGTATTCCCGTGGCTGCTCTCCAGGGAGTCCCCGTGTCCTCCCAGGGCCCACAGATGTGGTCCATCCAGCTGCCCGTACTGCATAGAGGCCTACCCTCCCCACCCGCTCTGGAGTGTCCCCTGTCCTGTGCGGCTCACTCTGGAAGGGCAGCCAGCCTGGGCACCATCTCTGCATGTTGCAGATCCCCTTAGTGGATGAGCAAACTGAGGCCCACGGGAGCCCTGCAGCCAGGTTAGCAGCAGGCCGAGGGGTTGAGGAGAACCTGGGCCAGCCAACCCCTCTTCCCGCACCTCAAGACCCCTCCAGTAAAGCACAGCTCTTGCTCTGTCCATCCATCCCCTTCCCTGTCCCCTCAGGGCTGAGGCAGATCCCACCATGCACTCCTGGGAGTAGAGGGGCAGCAGAAAGCACTGCGAAGTCCCCAGTGGGCGTGCAGGGGACTGCACCTTCCCTGCTGGGTTTTCTTTCCTAGGGACAGGGCTTGCTGGAGGCCCCAGGACCAGCATCCTCACATGCCTGTCTGCCCAGCTGCACTGGGAGTCTTGGTGTCAGAGGAATCCGGGTCCCTCCACTCCAACACAACAATGGATCATGCTGTCATCTGGCCCCACTGAGATGGCAGTCCTGTGGTGGAATGTCCTGTTTCACAGATGGGGACTCAGATGCCCGATGCTTCTTCCTCACTGCTCCCCGGACTCTGCCTGTCACTGTGCCAAGCCTTGTGGGGGATTCTGAGAAGCCCTGGATGCAGCTCTGCCTTCAGGTCCAGCAGGAGGGGGCAGCAGGGACAGCTGAGGTGCTTGGCGGTACAGCGGCAGGAAAAACCGAGGTTCTGTAGCTCATTAGAAGTCCGCCTCCTCCCTGTCCTGGACTTCCGGGTAGGGGGATCCTCACCAGGCAAGGGCAGGGCTCAGGAATTTGAAGGAAGTTGGGAACCACCCAGACCTATGCCAGCTCTCTCCTCCCTCCGGACGACTTTGTCAGCAGATAAGCGAGCTAGGTGCAGATCTTGGCATTTCCTTGGAAACGGCCACGTGCCTTGGTGCAGCCTTCCGCCTGTCCCTCCTATGAGGGAAGGGACCACGGTGTGGGTGTGAGCACAGAGTGAGGGCTCGGCCAGGTCTGTCACATACCCCCTTTGAAGGTAATGGGATACTGCAAACAGTGGTAGTGTGGTAGTGTGGGGGTTCCGATCGAGTTTTAGTTTTCATTTTGTTCATAATAATTAGTATTGTTTGAGGTGCTCAGCGTAGAACCCAGGGCCTCATGCACGCTAGGTGAGTTCTGCACCGCTGAGCAGTGTCCCCAGCTCCTGAGCAGACTTTAGAGTGGGGACGGGGGCTTTGGGGTCCTCTGGGACGCAGGAGCCTCCCTGGTGTCCAGGGTCCACCCGGCCCTGGTTTTCCCAATCTGGCCACACGGGTTCCTTCACATGTGATTCTGCCCCGGCACTGACCTGGGATGACTCTAAGGGCACAGAAGACTCATGCGTGTGGCTCTACTGCCCGGGTCCCCTTCTGAGGTCTCATCTCCCCATCCATGAAACTCCTGAGGCCCCGGGCTACTGAGATGGTCCAGACCTGAGCCCCGGGCACCCAGGGAGGTGGATGGGTCTTCCAGGATCCGCAGGAGGCCTGGGATTCCCAGCTCTCTGGAATCCCTTATACCCAGAGAGAGAGACGGTGGGGTGAAGCCTCTGCTGCCCCTGAACCACTTGATAGCCCAGGTTTCCCGACCACTCCTGTCTGTGCCCCTGGCGGTGTTCCAAAGGCTTCGCGTGTAGGGTTCCATTTTGTCTGGGAATAGCTCTTTCCGTCGCACCCCCAGATGTGGGCTGCTGGGTAAGGGCAGGCCATGGCACCTGGTGGGTTGGGGTTCTCGACCTGACTCTGTACAGCCCCTGACTCTCTGTAGAAATCTCTGGTCAAGGGGGATGGAGCTGAGGAGTGTCATGGGGACCAAGCCCTGGGGACATAGTACCTTCTTTCCCTGGGAGATGAGAGGCGGATGCTATGGAGTGTGAATGTTTCAAGAACACTGTAACTCTTTCCATCCTCTCTTCCCTCCCATGACAGAGCCACTTGTCATTCTCTCACACCCTGGTAGAACAGGATCCCTCTCCCTGGAGATCCCGTGGGTGTGGGGGCAGGGAGATCGGGGCAGCCCTGTCTTGCTCCAGCCTTGGCTCTCAGATTCTGGCAGTTGGAAGAGCAGTCCCTTTCCCTGCTGCTCTCCAAGCCCCACTTCCAAGGCCACAGGCCTGGTGCCCACAGGGAACTGCAGCTGGTCCTGACCTTGCAGCCCACCACACGCCTGGGGTCCCAGCCAGGCCTCCTACTGACAGCGGGGCCATCCTCTGGCACTGGCCCTTCCCTCCCTGTCCCCAGTGCCTGCAGCCTGGGCATGAGCATCGCGCCCCCCCAAGTCTCACAACAGGGCTGCGCAGGAGGACACACCCCTATTCTGCAGATCCACTCCAGTGGCAGGGTGGTACAGGCTCCGTCCCTGCTCTGCCTGGGCGACCCCCCACCCAGCAGGCACTGTGGCGCTCCCCATGTGATGGGCCTCTGTTTATACGCAGAAAATGACAGTCTCCCCCGCCCAGGCTGTGGCTGCAGTGAGACAGATGTGACAGCCAGGCACCCAGGGGTGGTGTGCAAGGACATGGAAGGCACAGCGAGGGGTGCCCCAGCAGACTTCCCCTCCCACCCAGCCGATCCTGCGGGTCGCAGCCTCCCAGGCAGTGCTGAGTGCTGGGCAGTGAATGAGTTGATTCTGGCCCAGGAGAGCCAGCAGCCTCCTTAGAATGAGCTCCCTAGAGTGCCGGCCAGAGAAGTGCCGATGGCATTTGAAGTGAGCTTGGAGGTTGACTCAAAGCTCACCAGCTGAAGGAAATGAAAATGGCCTGTGGACTCTTGAGGCAGCAGGGACCAAGGGACCAAGGCTCTGGGCTGGGAACACTGAGTGAGCATGTGGAGCCTGGTGCACAACGCACACTGTACACCGCAGGGTGGCGCCGAGGGACACTGGGGCCCAGCCAAGGACGGATGCCCCTCAGCCCGGGAGGAGCATGGGCTGTGGGGAGGCCGTGGCTTGCATGCTGCTTAGGCAGCCTTTTAAAACAAATTCCAGGGCATATTTTCATCAGAGATGAGTTTTTTTAAATTGTGGTAAGATACGCGCGGCATAAAATTAACCGTTGTAATCATCAGTCTGTGTCCACCTCAGTGCTGTTGAATTCTTGCACAAGGCTGGGTAATGATCAGCTCTCTAGTTCCAGAACTTTTTCAGCATTGCAGACAGAAGCTGTAGCCATTGAACAGTAATTCACCACCTCTTCCTCAGCCCCCAGTGACCTCTACTCTATTTTCCGTCTTTGGATTTTCCCAGTAGAATCATATGCTGTGCCCGGCCATTTGTATATCCTGCTGGCCATTTGGTAACTTCTCTGAAGAAGTGGCTGTTCAAGACCTGGAACTGGATTGTTTGGATTTTGTGTGGTTTTTAAGGAGAACAAGATTCATTATCTATCTGTTCTTTGCCTAATTGGGGACTGAATCCAGGGAGCTCTGAGCTATATCTCCAGCCCTTTTATTTTTTTGAGATACAGTCTTGCTAAGTTGCCCAGGCCGGCATTGAACTTGCTATCCTCCTGCCTCGGCCTCTTGAGTAGCTAGTATTACAGGTATGTGTGTCCAGGTATGTGTGGTTGAGTTGCAAGCATTCTTTTTATGTTCTGGGTAGGTAAGTCCTTTATCAGATAAATGCTTTGCAAACATAGTCTCTCATTTTGTGGGTTGTCTTTCACTGTCTGGATGGTGCCCTTGGATGTACAGACGTTTTGAATTTTGATGAACTGCAGCTTATCAAGTTTTTCCACTGCGGCCTGTGTTTTTGGTGTCACATCTAAGAAATTGTTGATAACGCCAGGGTCCTGAGGACTGTCCCTGTGATTTCTCCTGAGAGCTTTATAGTTCTAGCTCTTGGCTTAGGTCCTTGATCCATTTTGAATTAATTTTTGGAAGTGGCCTGCAATAAGGCTCCGACCTCACCCTCCTGCATGGGGCTCTCTGGTTTCCCAGCACTGAGTGTGGAAAAGGCCACCCTTTCTCCATTGACTGGTCTTGAGACCCTTGTCAAAACCGGCTGAACACATACTTAAGCGTTTACTTCTGGGCTTTCTATTCTGTTGTCTTCGTCTGTCTGTCCCTAGCGTGGCCTCCTCATGTGACACCCAGAATCACAGAGTGTGTAGGGAACTGCGTAGGGAACCGCAGAGTGACCCCGTTCCATCTTCTTGCCTCCAGGCCACAGAGATTCAGTGCGGGGACATTTATTCTCCGGAAGCTGGAAGTGTGCAGTGAGAAGGGTGGGGACAGGGCCACCAGCCGGAGCTCCAGGGCCGTGCCTATGCTCTGGCTATTTCCTTGGCTGCTTGGGAGCCCCTGTGACCCTCCAGCTGTCAGCCGGTAAGGACGAAGTCTTTGGGGAAACTCTCATGTGCTCTTAGGGCCGGCACACTCACCTCCTGCGACCACGGAGCCTGTGGCCAGCCTCCTGGAGCCTTCTGCCAGTGGGGTTGGGAGCGTCCCCGAGAGGGAAGCCTGCCGTTCGCTGCCAGGGGCGCCACATCGGCAGCTCTGGGCCCCTCTCGAACATTTCTGTGTGACTCTGTAGGAGGCACTTGCGGGCTCCAGTCTCTGCCCTCGCTGTCCCAGGGGTTGGGATCCCAAAGGCGCACAGGTGGGCCACAGGGAGGGCTGTAGAGGAGCAGCTGTCACCTGCCGCCTCACCTCAGAGTCCCGCAGCCGGGCTGTAAACAGGGACCTGCGGAGGCTGGTCTCCGGCCCGGCGCCCCAAGCGCAGTTTCTAGTATTCTTGGAAATTGCAGATACACTGTTTGCTGTTCATCCCACAAACAGGCGTGGCACTCAGGGCCTGGAAACAGGTTTCAGCCTGATCATCTGATTGATCTTGAGGTGAATTTGTTGGCCTCTTTGCCTCAATTTCCTTATCCGTAAACTGAGGATAAAAACAATATGTATCTTTTAGGAATATTTTGAGGCTTAACTGAGGTGAAATAGGCAGACCTTGGGACAGTTTCCAGGACAGAGTAAACGCTCCGTAAATGTTAGATGTCTTATTGGGAAGGTTTTGCTGGAAGCCCGATGAGGTCAGGCTGCTCAGGTGACTCCCACATGTGATGTGGCCTTTCTCAATCTCCACCGTGCGGTTGACAGTGTCTTTTGAAATAAGAGTGAGCGAGGGCAGAAGGCGTTGAAGGAAGAATAAGGGTCCCCCGGCCCCTGACACCCTACACCCCATGTCTCCCGGATGTACCTTGTCCCTGCGCGCATCAGCCAGCGTCACTGAGTCCTTTCGTCTCCAGACTGTCTGTTCCCTGTGTCCCTTGGACCCCCGGCCGCAGACCCCCAGGTCCCCGCGGGCGGGGTGGTAGAGTGTTCACCCCTCATTGCGAAGGCTGGGTGCTGGGAATCAGGCTCAGTGGCGGCTGAGATCATGCACCCACTCTGGGGCCCCCTGTCCAGGCTGGTGTCACACTTGGGCAGACCTGGACTGGCATCTTTCACACCAACCTCTTAGGGGATCTTAGTACCCCCAGCTTACAGATCAACAAGGCCAAGCTCAGCGGGACAGGCACCTCCCCTGGTGTCCCACTGTGACCTGAACCCAGGCCTGCTGCCACCAGCAGGGCTCTCTCCCCTCCATGCCCCCGCCGAGGGGCCAGTGCCTGCTGCCTGAGGCCTACTGCCCCTGTCACCTTCAGACGGAGCAGCACATGCCGGAGATGCGGAGCTGAGGGGTGAGCTGAGGGTGGGGAAGTGAGCAGTGGCGCCCCGAGCCCACGTCCATCCTCCCCAGAGAGGCTCACTTTGTGCTGCACACGATACATCCTCACTGTTTCACAGAGTCGTGCCCCGGAAATGGAAACAGGTGGAAAGAGATGAGCTTGTGTCCTGTCTGCTACAGGTTAAGATTTTCTTGGTAGAAGACACAGGATGTGTTTTATTTGTTTGTTTGCTTGTTTTTGGAGACAAGGTCTTGCTATGTAGCTAAGGGCTGCCTTGAACTTGTGATCTTCCTGCCTCAGACTGCTGAGTGCTGGAATTACAAGCATGTACTACCATGCCCAGCTCTCACAATGCTTTTATTTTGTTTTAATGGACTGGAATGTACTGTACTGTATTATATTGTATTTTGTGGCACTGGGGATTGAACCTAGGGCCTTCACACTGAGCTACATCCCCAGCCCTTATTAAATTTTTTAAAACAAGGTCTCACTATGAGCTAATGGTCCTCCTGCCTCAGCCTCCAAGTGCTGGAATAACAGGCGTGCACCACCACCACGTGGGCCCAGATCACATAATGCATTTTTTTTTTTTTTGTGCCAGGGATCGAACTCAGGACCTTGTGCTTGCAAGGCAAGCACTGTAACCACTGAGCTAAAACCCCAGCCCCATAGAATGCCTTTTAAAGCAAAAATCGCTTTGAAAAATTAATTTGAATGAGCAGAAATCAATGAAAGGACCCTTTTCTACCAAAAGATTATGAATGTGGAAATATTGAATATGATTTGTACATATAAAACGTGTTATTGGCCTTTCATTCCTGTAACAAAATACTTGAGATCATTCACTTAGAGAGGGAAAAGGTCTGTTTCAGCCCACAGCTTTGGAAGTTTTGTCCATTACCTGTTGGTATCTTGGCCTTGGGCCGGTGGCAAGGCAGCCATCATGGCAGGAGTGGGAAACACTGTTTAGGTCACCAGGGAGGGAATAAAGCGAAGGGAAGGGCCTGGGGTTGCAGGCCAATAATGCCTGAGGACCTCCCACTATCCCTGCATCCTGGAGATTTTGTGTGCACCTGGGGACCAGGCCTTTAGCACAGGCCTTGGGGACAGGGGAGGGGCGCAGGAGCTTGGTAAGGCCCTCAGGTAAAGGCCCTGTCTGGTGGCGGAGGCCACCTGGAACCTGCTCTTTAAATGCTACTGAAGTACCGATAACAGAATAAATGGATGTTTAAAGTCAGACTTTTACAGGTGTTTCAAATGCTTTCCCCATTTACAGTCTTTCTTTATAGGGATGCAAAATGGGCCCTGATTTGGAGGAGACCCTGGGAGCTACTTAGGGTGCAGGTTTATGGTTCATAAATGTCACCCGGGCAGATGGGGCTGGGAAAGCTTGCACTGAAGAGCAGGCACCTGGGTAAGGCTGGGAAGGGACAGTGGCAAGCTGGTGACTCTGCTGTTGATCTCGCAGCTGCAGGCCTGACAGCCCCAGGAAGAGCTGTTCTGGGGGGTTTCTCTTGGCAGCAATCTCTGCTTCATTCACGCCTCCCTACACTCTAGCAGGTGGAAGCAGGAAGGTGGGGACTTCCTATCTCCTTGTTGTTAGAGTCCCGGGTTGGGGCTAAGACCCCAGCACCCCTCCAGGACCAGGCAACCTGTCTCCAAGTGCTAGGCTGCAGCATCCTTGGAGGTAGAAATTGTTCCTAGGGCTCCAGCGTGTCCCAGGACATGGGGACACATGCCTGACCTCCCTCCATGAGCAGCCACCTTGAGAAGCCATGGCTTAGGTTTGGAACATCTGCACATTCATTTGACTTTTTTTTTTTTTTTTTTTGGTGCTGGGGATCGAACTCAGAGCCTTGTGCTTGCAAGACAAGCATGCACATTCATTTGAATCCCGGCTTGGCTCCTGCCAGCTGTGTGACCTTGAGGAGCTGTTAAATCCCTGTGGACCTCAGACTTTGCCTCTGTAAACTGGGGCTGACTAATGCTGACGTCACGGGGGTCATGGGAGCATCCACGCAATCGTGGTGGATCAGCGCCATGCAGATACGTAGGATTCTGTTACTGTCCTTACTGTCATAGCCCTGCTTGGAGAGACACTGTCCCTACATCTCCGGCTTCTCACCTGGTGACTAAGGACCTGCCTGCCGGGGGCTGGGCTGAGCGGTGTGTGGTTTGCAACATGCCTGGCCAGGGCCACTTCGCCTTCCAGCCTGGGCTCCATGGCCGCCCCTGACCTCCGGCCGGAAGATGGCGTCTATCCTGCCCATGGTTCCACTGTGTCCCCGTGGGACTGGTGCCCTTACTTGACACTTCTCTGACCCTCCACAAGGCCATACCTCTGAGTGGCCTCTGAGGAGGCACACAGCAAATGAATAAAAAACGAGACCAGGAAAGCATAGTTCCAAGCCTGATAAACTGGGGTGTGGGATCTAGGCTGGAGCAGAATGGGTCAGGGAGGGTCTGTCTTCCTCCTCAGCTCTGCCTTTTGCTCCTTGCTTCCTGGCCACCATGCTGTGAGCAGCTTTCCCCCATGGGAGGCCCTTTTGCCATTCTGCTCTGCCTTGGAGCCAGCTGACCATGTGATCAGGAGCCAAATCAACCTCTCCTATAAGTTTTGGATGTCAGGTTTTGTGTCTCAGCAATGAGAAAAGTGACTAGGATAGTTACTAAGTTGCCACAGCTGGGCTGGAACTTGGGATCCTCCTGCCTCAGCCTCCCAGAGTGCAGGGATGACAGGCATGTGCCACCACCTAGCTTTGAGGGGCTTTCTCTTTAACCATTTTTTTGAGTAAAGGAAGCTTTACTCATTTAGATTACTTGTAGGAGAAGTGAAATTATGTAGATTCAGAAATTAAAGTACCTTTTGAAAGTTCCAACAATAGCTTGGTCTTGGCCACTAAACCAAGAAATTCCGCTAAGGGATGCATGTGGTTTTAACCAGGTTGTCAGCTGCATGGAGTCCCAGCAAGACAAGAGGTGTCTTGGGACACATCTGCCTGTGGTCATTTTGTAGCTGAGTCCAGTGCTGGTTGCCAGTGTAGCTGGAGGCCAAGGACTCCTCAGGGGTGTCAGGAAGGGAGCTCGGGTCTCAGGCTGATGGCTCAACTGCTGGTGACAGATCTGTTCTCTTGGAGCCTTAGTTTGCCTATCTGTAAAACGAGGAAGCTCCTAAGGACCCGCTGTGAGCCAGCAGATACTGAGGACTAAGGGAGGCCAGAGCTGTGCCTGGCAGGGCAGGGACCTGCCCATCCACTGGAGTCCGTTGTAGGGCCAGGATATGGCAGATGCACAGTACGCTAACAACTGCGGGATTGGCAGATCCCCAGGAAGCTCCTTCGGGATGGGGGTAGGAGTTGGGGGACCACTTCCTGTCTGAGCACTTTATTGGAACTGCAGTGCCTCCTGGTGGTCTGCAGGAGCAACTGCAGCCTTGCTCTTGGCTCTAGAACTCTCATTCAAATGCCTGGTACTGGCTTTGGCGTGGGGAGGACACACTGCGGGTAGCTGGGTGCATCATCACGTTTCTGGGAAGCAATTTGTCTATAGTTATGAGAGGCCTAAATGACTTAACTCAGTGTTTCTAGTTTTTGGAGCTTATTCTAAGGTGATCACCATGAATGAAGATTTAATTTCAAGGATGTTCATCACAGACCTATTATAACTTTGCATTATCAGAAACCTGTATGCCCAACAGGTATCTCAGACTGATTCGCTAGTTTGTGACTATGCCAGAATACTATGTATCAGGGAACAATGTAGAGGCTATAGAGTTAGGTTAAAAAAAAAAAACAGAAATAGTTTGTGTGCATGCGTGCGTGGGTGTGCACGTGTCTGTGTACATATGTTATAGTTTTCTTTCCTTGTCTCAATTTTTTTGAGTTTTCCAAAGAGAACACAGATTATTACTTGAAGAGACAAAAAGCCACAAATGTGACACAGAAGGAGTGAGATATCCAGTGGTAGCAGTCATGAGCTGTACAAATGAGGGGCAGGACAGGCCAGGGAGACGGAAGGTGGCTGCAGAAAGGCAGAAGTCTGGGGCTGTCTCTGCAGTGGTGCATTGTGGGAGCAGAAGTGGGTAGAGATGGGCGGAGGGGAGAGGCGTGAGTCTGCCAGGAGGGGCTGGTCTGCCCTGCAGGACCCTGAATGCCACAATAAGCCTGATTTATTGGGCAGGCAGATTTAGCAAAAAGCAAGCAAACACAATGAAGCCAGGAGGCTCTGTTGAGATTGATGTCAAATGCATAATGAATCTGTTTTCCTACAAGCATCTTCCATCCAATATTTGGGATATTCTTATATATAAAGAGCGTTTGCTATCTGGAACCCCAGTTTAACAGAGCATCCTGCATTGTATTTGGCTATAGACATTCCTCGTTTCCCATAATCCTGCTGCCCGGGGCCCAGGACTGTATCAGTGCAGGCACTAACTGAGATTGGAATCTCTGCTTTCAGATAACAGCTTAACCCATCCACCAGACAGCAAATAGAACATTCATTCGAACCAGCAACACCAAAGCGAAAAGGGCAAAGTGAACCCGTATACCCATATTCATGCTTCTGGAAACTTCTAGAACTTTCTAAGGACAGATACTCCACATCCTCCCCACTTGTTATCACCATGAGGATTGCTCAACATAAGATGAACTTCTTTCCGAGCACACGCATGCTGTTCTGGCCTCTTAGTTTCATTCATTTGTTCAGTAGACGTTTACTGAACATTTTACTGTAGTCCAAGTGTAACAGGAGCAAGCAAACAAAGATGGTCAGAGATATGAATGTCTTTAGGTGCACAGTCCAGGCTACCTCAATATCCTGAATATGGTCATTTTGACTTTGAGGAAGAGCCAGAAGTTACGTGGTGCTAGTGAACGAGGTGGATGAGAACACCATCATGTTTTTACGAGCCTGCCTTTCTGCCGGATGGCAATTCAGAGCAGCATTCACATTTTTTATTACACCTTATAAAGACCGTCATGAAAGAGGACTTACACAACTGCTTTGGAAAGTGGCAAGAACAATGGGATAAGTGTGTTCAAGGCAAGGAGGAGTATTTTGAAGGGGATTACTGGCAATGTGTCATTTATTGTAACACACTTTAAAATTTAAACACCATATATTTTGATCACCCTGTGTATTCCCTATTTTATGAGAGGGAAAGAGAAACAATAAACAAGGGGAAAACAGAAGAAACCAAGTCACTGCATACCAATTCGTGTTAAATGCCAGGAAAGAAATAATGTGCAGAACAAAGACTATCAGGAAGGATCTTCCTTTTAAAGAAATACCACCTTTTATTTATCAAACCCCTCCTGCTGGATAGTTTGGTTAATTTCCATTTTTCTATATGCTAAAGACCATGATGCCTCCCTCTCCAGTTTCTTTAGGCCCATCATTAATTACTTCTTTCACATTAATCCCTAGAAGGAGGATTTCTAGGAGAAAGCCTAGACTTAACTTTTCTTTCATATATTTAAACACAGTTTTGCTTTTTCTCTTTACTTACCTTTTTTAAATTATAAAATAACATGATGTAAAATTAAAAATTTTGGTGTGTAGTTGTATGAATCTTTTAACACATTCCTGTATAGATTTATGTATTCCTGACCACAGTGAAGATACAGAGTCCCTCCACACCAGTGTGACCTCTTTGTAGACCATCCTTCTTCTACCCTAGTCCCTGGCAACCAGCAATCTGTTCTCTGCACCCACAGTCCTGCCTTTACCAGAATGTCGCATGATAACTAAGTGGACTCATATATTACATAAACATCACAACTGTTTCTTTCACAAACAGGAATGCTGTTTTTGAGATTCATTCATATCAATGTCATTTTATTTAATTCCACCATAAGGATATTTTAGATTGTTTATCAACTGACCTGTTAAAAGACACCCAGTGTGGTAGTCAGTTTTCTGTTACTGTAGCACAATACTTGAGACAATAAACTTAGCAACAGAAAGGTTCTTTTGGCTCATGGTTTCTAAGGCTTCAGTGCATAGTGGGTTGGTCCTGTTGCTTTGGACCTTTGATGAGGCAGGTATCATGGTAGGAACACAGAATAGAGAAAGCTGCTCACCTTATGGCATCCAGAAATCAGAGAGAGAGAAGGGATGAGACTTGCATCTCACAGTACCCTTCTGGGGCAGCCCTGGGGACCTAAGACCTCCCAGTACAGCCAAACTGCAACCCGGCCTTTCGTGGGGCACATGGGCCTTTGAGCACCTTCTATACCCCAACTCCAGCACTTGGGTTGTTTCCAGCTCAGAGTCTTTATAAACAAAGCTACTACAAATGCTGGTGCTCAGCCTTGGCTTTTTTCTCCCTGCAAATAAGTCTTCACTTCTTTTTTTTCTTTTTTCTTTTTCCCAGTTCTGGGGATTGGACTCAGGGCCTTCATGCTAAGCTGCATCCCTAGTCCTTTTTTCAATTTTTTTTTGAGACAGGGTCTTGCTAAGTTTCCCAGGCTGGGCTTGAACTTGCGATCCTCACACCTCAGCCTCCCTGAGTGTTGGGATTACTGGCATGGGCCATGGCACCAGAGAGTCTCCATTTCTTTAGGGTGGATTCCGGGCAGGGGATTGCTGGAGTACGAAGAAAGTGTCAGTTTAATTATGTATGATGCTGCCAAACTGTCTTCCTGCCAGCGTTGTCTGAGAGTTGCATATCTTCCCTGTACCTCTCATCATCTGATTTTCTTCTTTTGGCTGTAACAGGTGGGCAGTGAAATCTCGTTGTGCTTTATTTATTTATTTGGGGTGTTTTGAGACAAGGTCTCACCATGTAGTCCAGGCTGGCCTTGGAGTCACTGTGTAACTAAGGCTGACCTCAAACACCATGATCCTCCTCCTGGGCCTCTACACACCCTGCTTCTTGTCATGCTTTAATTTGCATTTCCTGAATGTGTAACAACGTTGATCCTATTTCCATGCACATTTTCCCTCTTGTATCTTTGCTGACGTGTCTGTTCAAATATTCTGCCCACTCTTTCTTTTAAACATCACTATTACCTAACTTCCATAGTTCGTTCAGATTTCACTAGTTTTCCCCTAAAATCTTTATTACGGACACTTATCTCAGGTCCTCTTCTCTGAGTGTTTCTTCAGAGAAGTTGGAAATGGCTGCCTGTCCCCCCTCACACCCTCTGTAGCCCGCGGCCCTGGGGGGTGAGGACACAGGTTTCCCACACATGTGTTTACTGAAATGTCACCTGGGTGCTACTGCTGCTTTGGGATTATATGCTCGGCTTGGAGCTCTGGATGGAGCCCAGAGAGGCGGAGATGTGATCAATGGCTGACCTTTGGCCTCTGCCCTGCCCCCCATGACTGGACAGTGGTAGGTTCAGCCAGGGCCCTTTAAACGGCACCAAAGGCCTCGCGCTGGCCGGTGGTGTTTAAGGCGATTACATCGGCACTGTGTGTCCCGCTATGGGGTGTGTGGGGCGGCTCACCGGGAACAGAGCGAGCTGCGTGTCCCCCACAAAGCAGATGTTTGGAGGGAAAATAGATGCAATCAAAGCCACAGAGGATAAAGTTACTCAGACCCCATTAGCCACATGCTGCATATGCACAGCCTGGGGACAGCCACACACACACACACACACACACACACACACACACACTCACAAGTTCCCCTCCTTGTGTCTGCAGAATAAGGCTCGCATACACACACACAAACACACGCACCTGTACATACTGCACCTGTGTGCCTGCCCTGGGCCACACCAGCGTGCAACCCACACACCCCTCTGCCCACCCCTCTGCCCACGCTGCATGATGCCCAGCTCAGGGAACAGGTGCACACACACAGGAGAACACACGAAAGGGCCCAGCATCTGGCCTCCAAAGGGCTCCAGACGTCCCTTCTGCCTCCATCATAGCCAAAAAGAGAAAAGAAAAACATCACAGTCACCTCTGAAAATCTCCAGATCACAACATGATGGCCCGAGAGTGCTCTGATGTCACTGGGTTGGCCAAGGGCAGGTGCCTGGAGCTCAGGGGATGAAGGAAGCGTTCCCATGACTGCATTTCTTGGGCTGAAACCCATTGAGCACAGGGACAGAGGGCGCCCACTAGGGGCGCGGGCTCACCCTGGGAGAGCTGGGGCAGACGTGGAGGGTGGTCCAACCTTGGGCCATGGCAATAATGATGGCCTCGCAGTGCGTGAGGGACCTGTGTGACCGTGAGGCTGCGCCGAGTGTGGACCTGTCTCAGGGTAGGCACCATACTGTGTTTCACGGGCGCCGACATCTGCCTCCCCTGTGCAGCCGGGTTGATTTCCAGACCGGGACTGGGGGTGGTATAGCTCCAAACCTCCCACTGCAGAGGCCACACTCAGCTGCCTGAAGGCTAGGAGAAGGTGGCCCCAGACCAGCCCTGGTTCTCCTCATTTCTTCCCCTCACCGCAAAGAGATGTGTGTCCCTGCAGCTCTGTCTCCGTCTTTCTCTGCCTGAGCTCTGTCAGTCATCCGCCACGGAAGGCATCCATCGTGAATGGTGACACTCATTTGGCTGGCCTGGAACTCGCAGTCCTCCTGCCTCAGCCTCCCAGAGTGCTGGGAGTACAGGCAGGCACCACCACACCCGACTGCGTACCTCTTTTTCACACCTGCCGTCTGCCTCAACCTCATCGTGCAGCAGGGTGAAACTGGTCCTTCATTTGTTTAACAGATGCCTCTGCATGTACGCTGTGGGGCACGGACACCGTCAGTGCCCAGGGAGGGCCGGAGAGCGTGAGAGCCCAGCTGCGTCCCTTCGAAATTGCTCATTTATTCTGCCCCACCCTCTCTTGCACCTCTGCCGCCTGTCCCACTCTACACTAAGCTCCGGGCTGGGAAGGGACAAATGACCAGAGGCGCTGGCTCTTCAGAGCTGACGTTCTGCAGGAGGAGCCAGACATTGAGGGCTCGATTTGCTGCTGGTCAGCAAACAGGCAGCACCCAGAGAGGCAGCAGAGGAGAGGGGGCTGTCGCAGCTGGGAGGGCTTCCTGGAGGAGCTGGCATTGATGGGATTGGGGGGTCAGCTGGAAGGAGGGACATTCCAGGCAGATGGCCAGAGGCGGGGGTCACGGGGGACCAAGGAGGCTAGCGGTTTCCATTGGTCAGGAGTCCTGTTTTCAGAGGCCGGTTCTCGGCCAGCCCTTCATGATCGCTTGGTTGGACAGGCTTTGGCAGGGCACAGCACACTACCTGTCCTGTCCATGTCACCCATGGGCCTCGGGGCCTCCTGAGAACAGCAGTGGGAATGGCAGCCGTGGAGCCAAGCAGAGGCCTCGATGGGAGGCGGACCCAGCACCTGCGGGGCTGTCCTGAGGAGGCTGCATGGCAGCTGGAGGTGGAGAAGCTGCAGGTGGAGAGTCTGAAACAGATGAGCTGGCTCCCGATCTTAGGGCCTGGCATCAGTAATGACCATAGCTTGGTTTCATTCTGGGACCAAAACTTGGGGGTACTTTCCTTTGTTGTCATATGATGTAAATTAGGGACCCAGCCTCAAAATTTAAAAGCAAAATAACTAATAATAAAGATTTGGGGTTGGAAGGCTTTCTTCCCTCTTCCTTGAGGAGCAGGAAGCAGAATTCCTAATGTCCCCACCTGCAGGTCCGCTGGGGGGCCCGTGGGCTGAGGCGATACCAGGCACCCTGCCTGCTGGCCCCTCTGCAGTCCGCCAGGTGGAGGTGAGACTTGAGGAGGTCATAGGATGTCCCAGGCAGATGCCCAGCGCTGAGACCTGGAGCAGGCAGGTCTCTGTGGGCAGTTGGTCACAGAACTGGTCCCTTCTGCCCACCGTGGAAGCCTGAACGTTCTGCCAGCTCCCCTGCTAAGCTGAGAGCCGGCCCCCCTAGCTGAGGGCTTCGCGGGGGCATTCCCGCTTGGTCACCCTCGGGCCTGGGCCTTTTCCCCCAGGATGAGCAGATGGCAGGAGGTCCTGGATCCTTCTGCCCCTCCCTGGCACAGGAGCCGAGACACCGGGTATGGAGTAGACAGAACCAGAAGCCCAGGGCTGGGCTGTGTTGATAACTTGAGTGTGTTCTCATTTCTCTTAGCCTCAGTTTCCCCCCAGCCCCCGCTGCTGCGCCGAGTGGTCCCTAGCCCTGGCAGATGCAATGTGGGATGGGCTGGCGGCGGGGAGCAGGTCAAGGGAAGGGGCAGGGCTGCCTCCCAGGCCCGGCCTCCAGGAAATTGCACAACAGGGATGTTTATTTTTGGTGAGCTGGGTGGGATTTCTTTCTCTTAAAAAAAAAAAAAAAAGACCCAAAACATAAAACTTATTTGTCTGCCAGGAAGATAAATATCTTTGCTGAAAGCTCTTGGCCCGGCTGCCAGCTGCAGTTCGCACGATGCTGTCACCGAAGCTGTGGCCGCCTGCATGTGCCTGGGCTCATGTGGGTGCACCCGTGATGCCCTGGGCTGGTCCCTTGCCCCTGTGGCATCTGGACTATAAGTGGCTCTTGGGCATGGCCTTCTCCAGGCACCTCCACTCCCTTTCCTCGGTGTGGGGGTGGGGAGAGGGGAGGATGACGGGGAAAATGTCCCTCTCTGCTTGCCCCATCCACACACAAGCCAGGGATGAGAGGAGAGCTGAGCCTCAGCCCCAAAATCAGGGTGGAGTCAGAGCATCTAGACTAGAGGCATCCTGACCTTTAATACGGGCCACCGCGACCTGTTTCCAGAGGACAGGACTGAAGGGCAGAGTGGAGGAGGGGGAAGCTGTCTGGCTCACAGAGCTAGTGTCACTGGGCAGGGTTCCTGCCCCGTGCTGGGTGTCTGCCTGGGATGCCGACGGGGCTGTTCAGATGTAGATCTCCTAATCTAGCCTCTGCCTCCGCCTCCCTGGCCTGCGTGGAGTGACTTAGTCCCTCCCAGCCATGAACATCCAGGACCCGGCCACAGGAGCCCCACTGTGTCGGTGGGCAGCAGCCCGAGCGGTGCTCACTTCAGTCCCCAGGGCCCAGATGTCACCTCTGAGGGTGAGGGGCCTGAATGGCCTCCGCAAACAGCCAGGCAGATGCTAGGTGTTCGGCACCTCCTTCTGCCCGCGAAAGCTGCTGTGGGAGGTTCTGGTCGGGATCTTTCCAGAGCAGACACGAGCATCCACCGGGAGGGGATGAAAGTCGCAGAGGTCAGACAGGTCAGCCCAGAGCCGTGTGATAATGGTGCCAGAAGAGGCCCGTTCTGAGATGGCACCGAAGAGGGTCAGAGAGGGGAAAGGATTCGCCCAAGAACATACACGTGCCTATAAGCCAGCACTAGAGCCCAGTCTCCCGGCCCCGTGTTCAGGCAGGGTCCGCTCCCCCAGCGTCCTCTTCTCTCCTGTTGGGTTCAGCCATCACTTTCTAATCTTGTTCCTCCCGCTGCAGCCAAAGAGAGCTCCCTGGGAGAGCCGGAGCTGCCCCCTGACTCTGACACCGTGGGCATGGACAGCAGCTACCTCAGCGTGAAGGAGGCTGGGGTGAAGGGGCCCCAGGACCGGGCCAGCACCGACCTCCCCAGCCCACTGGAGAAGGCCGACTCTGAGAGCAACAAGGGCAAGAAGAGGCGGAACCGCACCACCTTCACCAGCTACCAGCTGGAGGAGCTGGAGAAGGTCTTCCAGAAAACGCACTACCCAGACGTATACGCGCGGGAGCAGCTGGCCATGAGGACGGACCTCACTGAGGCCCGCGTGCAGGTCAGCGGGGCTGCAGGGTAGTGGTAGGGCGGGCTCCCCACGGCCCACCGGCCTCGCCAGGGCTGCCTCGCCTCAGCCCCTGAGCCAGCGGCCCCTCATGGCCCTGTCCACCCAGGTGGTCTGTGCCCACCCCCTTCTTAATGACTGCTGTCTTGTGTAAGGGCAAAGAAAGGCGGGTCCACGGGGGAAGCCTGCTGGTTGTCTTCGTGCCCGTGAGTCCATGAAGCTGAAGGCCAACTGGTCTCTGTTGTGGAGGCCCTGTCTTCAGGTAGGGAACAGGACAGATACATGGGCATCCACAGCGACTCTGTTCTGCACCTCCTTCTGCCTGGGATGGCCACTGGCTCCATCCTTTGGTCCCAACTCAACACACCTCCTCTGAGGAGTCTTCCCAGCACCATGACTAAAGCAGTAGGCCACCACCACTCAGCCACCAAAATCCCGAAGTCCCTACACAGCTCAACATAGCACAACACAACTCAAACCAATACGACTCAACACAACTCAACAAAACCAACCTGACTCAATGTAACACAACTCAAACCATCATAACTGAACACAGTCCAACACAACTCAACCTAACACAACCCAACAGAACAGACTAAACTCACTTAATCCAACACAACACAGTCCAGCACAACCCAACCTAATATAATATTACCCAACACAACTCAACGCAACTCAGTTTAACTCAAACCAACAGAGCCCAATACAACTCAACCTAACACAACCCAGTACAACCCAACTCAGCACAATGAAGCCCAACACAGCAGAACCTGCCCCAGTACAACCCAGCTCAACTCAACCCGACTCAACCCAACCTGGCCAACACAACACAATCAAACCAGGTCACCTTCTACCATATTGGCCTGTTTTATCTTCTTTACGGGATTTATGATTGGTTTAAAGTTATTTCATTTGTGTCTTCTCACTGGAATGTGAATTCCTAGTGATCATCACTATATTCCCACCAACTGCAGAAGGCCGACCTCAGAGCAACAAGGGCAAAAAT